>JABUQX010057634.1:0-34893 GCA_015478945.1 Trachelipus rathkii
CTTAGTTTCACCCTAAACATCTTAGCAGTGTTCAACTTCGAGCGAGCCGGTTGTATAAATAGCCGAAGAAATCTTTTTCGGTCTGTCCTCTCGAAACTTTGAAATTAGATACTGCAAGAGACCCAAATGTATATGGTACATTTCTTCAAGTATGGCAAGGGACTGCAAGCCCCAAATTTCTCTAATTGCGAGTTTGGTAATTACCTTTTTCCAACATTTATTAAAACATTATTTATCAAAAATTTGGTAATATGAGCGATTGCACTGGTTCCTGTAAATTGCCTTTATACGTTTTAACCTTTACCTCGCATGGCTTTCCAAGCTTTAAGTCTATCAGTTCCATGAAGTCTCGGAATATTGAAAATATTGCACCGTTTTCAAAATAACTTCACAGGTTTTTCTAGTTGAGATTTATACATAGTAAAGCTATCCTGAGAAATTTTTTTACATAAATATGTCGATATATAGTCTGACAATTAATAATAGTATTAAAAAATAGTCTAACAAATCCCACAGAATATTTTAAATCTGAACTGGAGGATAAGGATTTTAAGACAAATCAAGTTCCTATGTCTTTTTTTTCATAAGGCTTAGATTTTTTTTTTTTTTTTTTTTTTTTTTTTTTTTTTTTTTTTTTTTTTTCATGTATGAAACCATTGAAATCGCTTATTGCAACTTAAAAGGTAAGAAAAACTTATAGCAGCTTGAGGAAATATATGATTAACACGAAACCATTGTCAAAAATATTTCTAATTATATATACTTTAAAATATGACTTTGGAAAAATAATTTGCACACAACCAAAGCGTAACCACGAAATTTAACCCGTGACGCTTAATTGGCACTGGCGATTAGTGCAAGTGGTAATGGAGACGCCAGAAATCTCTAAAACCACTTAACTATATCGGAAGAGAACTTCCGTAGTTTTAGGTTTTCCATAATAGGAAGGGGATAAGCTGTTATCACTTTTCCATCAACTTGCATGTGATCAAGATATGCAGTATATTGTCGGAAACATGTAGATCCTCCTTGGTTTAGGTAGGAATCTCGAAAGTTGTTACTCACAACAACGGAAACTTGTTTTAACCCAGATTTAACAAATATAAAGATGCAAACAAAAATTGCATAGGATAACCATCAAATCCCAAGGCACCATATACTTTCAAACTAACAATGTTGGCCTGCATTCCGATATTGTAAAAATATTAACAGTAAAGCAAATCCTCACCCTTCGCCGACAAGTCGAACGGTTTACTCTTAAAAGATTCAAATGATACCAGTAACCACTGGAGAAGTTATTAAAGCTGTGCTCTGGCCCACCCGCTACAGATGCCAGTGCCAGAAAGAGTATATGACTGAATGTTCATAATGAAAAATTATGGGAGGAAAGCAATTAGATAATCTGTAAAATTTATGATCCACTCTTCCTACTGGTAGCGTCATCAACTCTCATTGATATTTTTCCAATCTTTTTTTCTAACAACCGAATTTCTGCATTACTCTCCCCATACTAATATTACTATAATGAAAATTGATCTTTTACTCTCACACCTTATTTGAGGAAAGTTCGTGCTACTCACATCTTTTCCACAATCTAATCTATTCTCTGTTCAAACTTTCTGACCTGACCTGACCTGACCCCAGATTTAATTACTGAAAGCATCACGAAATCTGCAGACGAGAGGATGTGCTTGCCTCGAAATCATGATAGCATAAAGGGAAAGCAATCTTGCCTGCCTTGGAGGCGGACAGCATATAGCCCTTCGTTAGTGAGTCGCTCTTAAAAAAAAAAACGTTTAACCGCTATTCTCAGTCCTTCACGTACTCTACTGCTCAATTTTGAACACTTCCCTTTTCTATTTTCTCAATTACTTTTGACTTTTATACTTTCAATTAAGCGTCATGTATTGGAGCGTGTCAACCTTTGATTTTAGAATTTGTCTTCATGTTCCCTCCAACTCCGATGGACATCGTGTAGGCTCCTGATCTTTTCCACCAAAGATTTTATAGGGTCCACCAGAGATTCTGATAGGGGACGAAACACACACACACACACCACACACACAATATATATATATATATATATATATATATAATATATATATATATATATATAATAATATATAATATTATATATTATAATATATTATATATATAAATATATAATTAATATATATTAATATATATAACTTATAATATATATAGATATATATATATTGGAAAATCGTTATTAGATTTAAACATAAAATGCATTAAAATAATTAATTGCATGTATTAAGATTGCAATAATTTTATTTTAATCTCAAATTTAAAGTTCTGAGAATCTATCAAAGATTAAGTCTTCAAAATATTTATTATTATTATTATTATTAATTATTATTATTATTATTATTATTATTATTATTATAATTATTATATTATTATGATTAATTTAATTACTATTATTAATATATTATTTATAATTATTATTATTATTATATATAATTATTAATATTATAAATTAGTATATAATTATTATTAATTAATTATTTTTAAAAAGCTCTAATAACACAGCATTTAAAAACAAGATGTATTTTTAGATCTTTTAATTACCTCAATTTCTTTAAGGGAAATAAATTTTTTCATTATTATTTTATTAATTTTCCCAATAATAGTTTTATTTATTTTAACCTAACATAAAACAAAATTTTACAATTTAGAAACTCCTTTTTTAATAAAATAGTATAATTTATGAGAATGTGGGTGTGCAAGCGCGCTTGTAAGGGTTTAATTCCATTTGTTCCTTAAATTTTCAAAAATTTATTTCCCACTGGGTATGACTTCCATAAAATCTCTGAATCCAAATTCAGTTTCATCCAAGATTCGGGAACTAACTACAAAATCCTGTAGTTAACCTACCTGTTTTAAATACTGAAGTTTGGCAAAATACTTTGAAACAGTGTAAGAACTGAAATAGTAAATGCAATCTTTAATAGGACAATGAAATCTTTGTTCAATATGTGGATCCTTTTTCAATTTTTTTTTTATTCTTTCGTGATGATGGAACTGAAAAAAAATGAATAAAAATAATTAGAATAATGATTTGGTTACATTAATCAAAGAACTAAACTTTGAAATTAAATTAGTTTAAGTTGACTAAAACTAATGCAATAGATTTTGAATTTTTTGGTAAACTTCAATTGAAAGTTCTCTCTCTGTGTGGACGTATTATCTTTATATAATAGAAATATCCTTTTGCATTCCCCTTTCATGCTTTCACTTTCACCTCAACAAAAAAGGATTATGAACTACTTCGAATAACATAGAGGTTTGTCCACTATCTTCTAAGTATTAAATTTTCATACAAGTTTGTAGGGTAAAAATCAACTGATGCTTGTATTATCTGTAACTCTTATTTTCAATTGGCGACTGCCATAATCAATTGTATTAAGAGCGTAACTTAATGTACAATATAATAAATTACTGAGTGGGTGTATTAAATGAAATAACGTGCTAGGTAAAAAAATTATTATTTGGCTTATCAACGTCTCCAATTCATGTAAAAACTGGGTATGAGGAGTAATGAATTATCTATTAACCTGAATTCAATTTTAATACACAGATCCTATATTCCCCTTTGCTTATTTTAAATACGTTTTTTTATATGTAGTTTTGAGTTAAATCATTGTATTTACACAGAACTTAAAACAGTGAACGGCTGAATGATGATCACTGTAATAATTAGATTTTTAAAGTTTTTACAGCCTAGAAGCATTTGTAATAACCAAAATATATTAAAATAAAAAACTTCGAAACTATACAAATGCAAGATAGCAAAATGTTGACTAGGATCAAAATAGTTTCATAATTAACCAAAATTAATTTTACCTTTATAATTGTTTTCTTAAAACTGTACTACTGTTCTACCACCACAAGGGATAAAATCTGCTGGGAGCTAACCAAATAAACAAAAAAGGAAGGATGACGAAAGAATAAATTTCTTAATCTTAATGGGAATAAAAAAAAAAAAAAAGATTTGAAAAGATACATCTATCTGAGATGCAAAGAAATTGAACATTTAATACAGCTTATACAATAATAAAAATTTGTAGTTTTCAAAACTGATTATTATTCTGAAATAATTTTACAGCCATAATTCTAGACCAAAATTATTATATAAAACAAATTTTCCTTGTTGTTGTCAACATGTGCATCAATTTTTAAAATGGTTTGTAGCTATAATATTGATAGTTTTTTTCCACAGTTGTAGTACAATAATAATAATCTTATCTTCATCTTCCTTTTTTTTTCCCAAGACTGGGGTAAGGTGTGGCAAGCATCGGAAAAAGGTAGAAGAATATGACACACAATTCGAAAAGAAGCCCAACCTAACCGCCCCCTCTATACCTATTAGTGAGAACTCGTCGCAGTCAGAAAATCCACCCTAGAGCTACACGGGACCGCGACGAACCCTCACTATGGCATATGGTCAGTGTAGGGGGTTCATCCCTTGGCCAGGTGGGCACAACCATACCCCCTCACAATAAAACCCTGCAATTCAATCATTTATTCACCTTTCTTCTCGACCTCTGCCAAACTCAACAATTCTCTCCTCAGACATTCCTTTACCTGACTCAATTCACATTTCTTCGGTCTCCAGCCGGTAGATCCTATACATACCCACACTACACTATAACATCCGCTTAACGCAACACTGAACTGTAATTCTAATATCACTTATCTCACACAATGTAACCAAACCATACTACACAACCATAACTTTACATATTATTTACTCTCATTTACGGCCCTATTCTTCACACAACCAATCTATAACATCATCACTAATGAGCGTTCCACGTAGGCCAGGATTTCAATTTAGGGGGGCATACGAGTGTTAGTTATACAATTACCTTATTTATTCATACCTACACTAATAACTACGCCCACATAAGTATTAGTCACCATATTACTTGAACACTAATTGAATACTTATTAGATCTAACTCTTATTCTCAGAGACCAGTCTCACACACTACCACTATAAAATATCAACTATAACACAGTAACTAACATTATACCTTCATAAATGTATAAAGATCACCTAGCTAACACTATATATTAACAAAGACTTAGTCCCATTTATATCAATCCACACAATACGAATTAAATTAGCACACAAGAACCACCTCCTGCCATTTATCACACAAACTTTTCACCTACTTAACACTCAAGAATCTATCCGTTATCTCATATTATTATCTATATATAATTTTAACATTATTATCTATATAATATTATATAACTCAGTAACTTTTTTGTTCCAGCTGCTCACCTATCTAAACATATAACTTCACAAACCAAGTAGACTGTCCCAATATATCAACATAATAATATATATATATTCAACCTTACCTTATCTATGTTTACTTTTCAAACCCCTCCTTATTTCATTTACACACCCTGCCTAATCTCTTACTACTCAATACCTCATCTAAATCTACTATTCAGATTCACTACTACAACATTAAATAACCAATAATCAATTCTGCATAATAATATAAAGTAGGGCACACCGTCCAACTCACCTCCATTATTCCTAACAATCCAATTTTCTGCCATCCAATACCTAATCTATACTAAATTCTATTCATAATTACCCTAATATCACCATATACAAATTATATAATAATAAATTAATAATAATATAATAATAATATATATATTAAATATAAATAATAATAACTAATAATAATAATATAAATAAATATAATAAATATACTAATATTATAATAATTATTCTTTACAATCAAAAGAAAATTAGCGCATGAGAGAACTATTTATTTTTTTAAAAATACTGAGAGAAAAATAAAATGAAATTTATAATCATGCAAATGCATTCAGTAGTACAATATCTCCTTCTATTAAAGAAGCAAAAAATTATAAAAATAAAATGATGAAGAAGTGGAATATAATTCCTAGTTTTAGTTATCATTCTTTACACATAATAAGTAATAAAGTAAGAATACATTAAGTTCTTTGTTATTGCAAATGCAAAATTACAAATTCTAAATTTTATTTGCATTTTAATTTAAAACGAAAATTTAACATATAATTATCTCACATTTAATATAAAGTGATTACTAGGTATACTATACTGGGAAGGCATCAAAGGAAATAGTGAATTGAGTAAGGCTAAGTCTCATAGTGCTTCCATAAGCTTACGTATATGAATTTTAAACTTGAGCTTTATAACTAAATTTCATTAATTTAGTATATCGTTTGATTTCATCGAGAAACACTTTGTCTGTAAGAATTTACACAATCAAATAATAATTATACTAATATTTATTTGAGTTTAAAGTTAATACATCACCTATTACATAAGCATCTTGTATGTTTATATTTAGGTGAAGTAGTAAAACTCTCTGTGAAGAACCTTACTAGGTAACGTACTTTGTCAAAACTTTCTGATTCAAATGTTCACATGCACACTTGCTAATACATATAAATTTATCTGTCTTACAGGACAAGTAGTTAGAATATATAAATTATGTGACCGTTTAACATAATAAATTAAGCTATATGAGCCTACATAAGTTGTTTCTAAGTACATATTATAACAAGTATCTTTAAACAAGCTGTAAATGTATTATAAGAAATATATAAAGAATTTGATATATAAGTGTTGATATATGATCATATGGCTCAATATAAGAGATCACGAGTGTTAATTGATAATAGATGATTACTATAATAAATAATATTTGGGATAAAAAAAAATGTGATGTTTATACTATACCAGTGAAGCTATATGTCATACTTGAAAAAAAATAAAAATTAATATAAGACTATATATCTCAAGAAAATTTGAAAATTGACAATACTATACAAATTCACAATACAAAAACTACCTGCGACTCATGAAACCGAAGAACAGACATGCTCTTAAATGTTCTTTGGCAACCACTTATAGTACACTGAATATCAGTCTTTATAGTAGATAATGAACTTTCTTCTGGAACTATATGTACAATGTCGACATTAGAACTGGATTCATTTGTATCTCTTGACATCATAACTGAAAAAAGAAAGCATCAGTACAATTATTTATGTACAGTAAAATAAAAATTTAGGAATGTTACATAAATTTCAGAGGCTAAATAGTCTCTAGACACTATTCCTGTGGAAATTTGTGTAATTTGACTAATAATTTTCTAACAACCATAATGTGGCTGTTTAATTTTTTTAAAACAAAATATTATTAGGACAACATTTAGGAGAGAGAGAGAGAGAGAGAGAGAGAGAGAGAGAGAGAGAGAGAGAGAGAGAGAGAGAGAGGAGAGAGAGAAGAGAGAGAGAGAGAGAGAAGAGAGAGAGAGAGAGAAGAGACGAGAGAGAGAGAGAGGAGAGAGAGAGAGAGAGAGGAGAGAGAGAGAAAGAGAAGAGAGAGAGAGAGAAGAGAGAGAGAGAGAGAGAGAGAGAGAGGAGAGAGAGAGAGAAGAGGAGAGAGAGAGAGAGAGAGAAGAGGAGAAGAGAAGAGAGAGAGAGAGAGAGAGAGCGAGGAGAGAGCAGAGAAGAGAGAGAAGAGAGAGAGAGAGAGAGAGAGAGAGAGAGAGAGAGAGAGAGAGAGAGAGAGAGAGAGAGAGAGAGAGAGAGAGAGAGAGAGAGAAGAGAGAGAGAGAGAGAGAGAGAGAGAGAGAGAGAGAGAGAGAGAGAGAGAAGAGAGAGAGAGAGAGAGAGAGAGAGAGGAGAGGAGAGAGAGGAGAGGAGAGAGAGAGAGAAGAGAGAGAAGAGAAGAGGAGGAGAGAGAAGAGGAGAGGAGAAGAGAGAGGAGAAGAGAGAGAGGAGAGAGAGAGAGAGAGAGAGAGAGAGAGAGAGAGAGAGAGAAGAGAGAGAGAGAGAGAAGAGAGAGAGAGAGAGAAGAGCGAGAGAGAAGAGAGAGAGAGGAGAGGAGAGAGAAGAGAGAGAGAGAGAGAGAGAGAGAGAAGAGAGAGAGAAGAGTAGAGAGAGAGAGAGAGAGAGAGAGAGAGAGAGAGAGAGAGAGAGAGAGAGAGAGAGAGATTGGAATTACTTTATCAGTCATCGAAAACAGTGTAGATGAAGGCAAAGAATTAGTTCACAGCGACATCAACGATGAGGATGACTTGGAATTCCACAATTTCCCCATAGAGGTTCATAAAGAATATATTACTGAAGTGCTTTTACAAAAATCACCTAAGGTATACATCTGATGACACTCTGAGTTTAATTTGTACAACGGACATAAAATCAGCAATAAAAGGCTCTCTAACAAAACTTCACCACAGTGCATGTGCTAAGTGTTCAGCTCTTTAGAACTTATCTGGGCATTCTAAGTGGGCGAAAATAATCCACAATAAATTAAAATGTCAACTACGACCTCCTTGTGCCACAAGGTGGGATAGTCTATATGAAGTGGTCTATTGCTTATATGTCACAAAAGCTTCCTCAATGATTTGTTGAATAACTTACAGATTCCATGCTTCAGAAATATAGAAATTGAATTCCTCAAAGAATACATTTTGGTGCTTGAGCTGATTGCCATTTCAGTTGATAGGATACAAAGCGATAAAACTGTTTCTACAGATCTTTGCAACCAACTTTGCAGTAGGAAAAAAAACTTAAAACATTTAGTGACAACTGAACTTTGTCATGCTTATTCACTTCTTTTAACACTAACTTCTGGATTTTGGAATAAATTTGGCAAGTTACTTCGTTGAGAGACATTGAAAAATGATTCTATCCTTGTTACTATGTCTCATCTGAATTTAAATTAAAATGGTTCACTATAAAACCTGATTCTACATTGAAACAAATAAGTGAGAAGAAAAATAATATATATATCAAGAAATGTTAATTTCTACTGTTAGGGTTAGGACAGAATCTCCGATTTATTACATTCTTTCATTATGAATTTCAATCTAAATAAAGTATATATTTATGTGAATGGTTTGCAAAGGTAAGAATTAGTAATTTTAGCCCGACTGCGTCAATGCCTATAATGACGAAAAGCCATCACAGAATCAGCAGTACACCGCCTAAGGGAGTAAGTAGCCCCAGCTTACCCAAGCCAATATCGTCTTTGCATTAGAATCTAATATGAGACATAAAAGATCAATATACTTACTCTATGCAAGTCCTGCATTATTAGACATATATATAATATATATAATATATATAAATATATATATCTACTTATATATATATATATATATATATACATTACTGATTATTAAAAAAAGAGTTATTATTATTTATACACACTTATATTTAAATACAATACCTCAGAATATACAACTATACTATATCACAAGCATACCTATATATACTGTTGAATAAGAGTAGTTCTAAGTATTTATTGCACAGGTTACTATTAATCTCTATATATAAAATATATACTATAATATATTATCCCTACCTATATATATATCAAAAATAATATAAAAATATACATAAACTACTTACTAGATATATACTTAATAGTTTTTGCACCCATTGCGCCCGTTATACATGCAATGAAAAGAGGTGTTAATTACAGTATAGATGCCTTATGGAATATATATAGCTTATTGCTATATCTTGTCCTTGATTCCTGGTAAAATATAATAAATCAACCATTATATATATACAATATTATCATTATTATATTTTATTTAAATTATTACAAATTATAAATATAAAGTCGATTGCAGGTGTACATACAAGTAAGTAAATAATAATTATAACGTAAATTTTATTATATAACATAACATTTAAATCATATATACCAAAATTGTTATATTGAACAGTAAAATATAAATCATGAAAATGTTATAACAGTAATTGCACAAACTATTACAAATTCTTATGTCAAATAGTATATAATTCTATTTGATATAGGAGCTGGGGGTCCCCATGAGTGTCATTTTCCCAAAAATTCCATGCAATTATTCCTCACGTGGGTGAAACAATACCACAGTCCCAGAATCATCGACACTGAGACTATAGGAGCGAACACGTGTAGTGGAACGCGAGCGTTGTTCGCAAAGGTCGAGAGCCGGTTACAAAAAGAAGGTGTTAGACTCAGAATTATTTAACTAGACTCTCTTTGAGGGCACTTTAAGACAAAGATGAGAATAGCAGGCTATGAAGGCGAGGTGCTGTGTATATGAGTTGTTCAGAACACACACTAATATGTGTATATGGTATTGCCTAGCTGAGTAGAAGGAACTTCCGGATGATAAACAATCTTTGGTATAAATCTGAGAGATAGTAGAGATGGTAATACACTCTCGGATTGGAGGAGGACGTTAATTGAGACTTGAAGGATATTTTCGAACCGGGGGAGGGAATTTGTGAAGTATTGCTGTGTAAAGTGTCAAAGTTAGCTGCACATGTATTACGTTATGAGCAGAGATTGTTGTTTATTTGATGGGGTGAGTAGAGGGGTATGGTTCTAGTGAAGGAGTGTTGCCATTAGTAGAGTGGCAAGCGGAAGAGTGAATAGGAGATCTGAGATGAGGATGGAGAGAGAGAGATTGAGTTTGTACCTAGAAATGTGTTAGTATTATCCAAACTGACAGTAGGTGGGTAGAGGCGAGACAATGGAGGTAGAAATTGTTCCTAAATCGATATACCGAATGGACGAGTCAGAGAAAATATTTATTATTTATCTGTCAGTAGCATGAGTATGTAGGTTGATAGTGCAGAAAGTGATACGAGGCTAGTTGGATTTTAAGGAGAGCGAACTGCTAGTAGTTAGCTCGTTCAGCTGGGATTGTGTACCATGATTGTTATGTTGCAGTCCAGTGTAGAATTTGGTGGAGAATTGCTATAGGTGAGTTAAGGATGTATATTGAGAAATAGACAGGATAAGACCAAAAAGATATGTTGTCAGAGAGAGATTATTAGGTTTTTGGATTTGTGCGACAGAGCGTTCTGGGCATAATTGATTGATGAGTATCTTTTTTGCAGCGAGATAGTAGCAGGAGAGTAATCAGAATTGAGGTCTATTAACGAGTTGTTAGACTTTCTACGGTTATTCAGTTCTGCGAGAGAGGTTGGGTATGAACTGTATAAAGAGTCAACGAGTAACGAGCCAAAGTTAAAGAGTGCGTGTGGTCTGAATATCTTGACAATTATGCTAATATATAATGTATTTTAGAAATGTGCGAGAGGGAAAAGGGTGAGATATGAGGGGGAGTTTAGAATAAGCACTTACTATCTCAGCATGTGTATTTTTATAGGTGTGGTTCTTGAATTAGAGAGAGTGGAAAGTCCGATATGAGAAGTATGATTAATACAGTCATGGTTGCTTAAGAGACCTAGTCAGATATGCTATAGTGAGACGAAATAGTAGCTATGAATCATTGTAGAGATTGATCAAGTTTGTCTATGTAACGATTCATTCGCGAGGACATCAGAGAAGTCGAATATATTCTGTTCTAGGGAAGATAAATTAACGTCACTTACTAGAGTCGAATTAAGATAAATCTGAGAGAGAGTCTGAGATAGGCAGTTGCCATTATTCTTACGTATGTGAGAGTAAATTTTCTTATTATTTGTGCACATTATACTCAAAAAAAAAAAAAAAATAATGATACAATTGATAAATGTGTAAAAAATAATAAAAGATATTTTTTCTCAATATTAAAAGAGATGATAGTAGACCATGACTCAAAAGTGACACAACTCTAATAACGTGATAATTATAGATCCATTACAATAGATAAGTCAGAAAATAATTATCTTATCCATTAAATTTATATACGATTAAATTTTTTGATTTGATGCTCTGCTGCGCGCAATCACCTCATCGATAAGCACGAGTGCGTCAGACTAGATTATAAAACTAATTCAAGATCACGAGTCACAACAGATAAACAAAAATTTATGTAATACAGATAAGGTGAGAGCAGAATATTATCATATATATTTCTAGAAAACTGCACAAGAAATACAAAGTAGTAGTGTATATATTCTCTTCATAAATAATGTATAGAGAGATATTCCAGGCATAATATTAACAAGATAAACATACACAACATCACTTTCAAGAATAAGAATATGGCGTAGATCAGGCCAGCTAACATACCTGTGCTGTCAGACATAAAAAAAAAAAAAAAAAAAAATAATAGAGTTATATGAGAGGCGCTAACTAATAAAAAAAAGATGGATCATTTCGGCTAGTCATACAATGCTTATATATTTAATCTTATTGGAATGTAGTGGTGAAAATATAACAGATTTGTCATGAGAGAGGATTATTTCCTATCCCCTTGAAATTCTTCTAGAAGAAAGAACGAAATAACTCTACCATAATCTTATTGATATCCAAATTTACTTTCAACAAAAGTGCAAAAACTATAGTATATTTAAAAAAATTAAGATGAATGATGAGGTAAATTTTTTTATTTATTGGGAAAAAAAGAATTTGACAGGCCGTCTTTTCAAAGTTATATAAAACAAAGGACCATTAACCGGATTTCTTAATAACATTATATCTCACAACAATACACACTAAATAAGTACTCTAATAATATAACTTTAATAACCTCAGGATAAGGAGTGATGGCATACAGCATTTGAAATAGATACTATATATAATGATAAATAAATAAATGAGTATTTTTAAACTTTCTGAGACTAATTAATGAGATAACACACACAAAATAAAGTCAGAGATATATTGTATAGTTTTATGTGTCTTATATAGAAAAAGAGGTATGGGAAATTATCATTTTTTATCTGTCTGCCGAGTTTGAAAAACGAATATCACATATACAGAGGAATTTCTCGAAACACGCACAAGTGCATGGATAAAAATAAGCAAGGAGCTAAATCACTGTTGCTCAAATGGTGCCCACATTTACTAGACTACAATACAAGAGATCATGTTTCACTCAGGCTTGAACAATTATATTAATATATCTCGATGTGAAAGACATATTATGAAAATATTAACACAAATAAGAATAAATTCACGTCACTGCGTATCCTCTTGAGTAAGCACTCTTGAAAACATGATATATGCTGTTTCAGTTGCTGATACCATACGACTATAGGCTTTATTTAAGTAGACCTTCTGCAACCCATGAGCCATGGCCATATAGCTGTAACTTAAAAAAAAATTGTAAATCACAAGTATATTTCGCGTAACGCGCTTGAAGAAATGCAACATTCAAGAGTACCAAATGTTCTGCACTCAGCGGATCGTGAAATGATTACACCCTATCTCAATATTTAAACACATAATATTATAACACCACAATAAAAATATCTGACATATTTCACTGATCGTAGGAGAATTATATCTTCTAACAAATACTATATCATCACATCTGAGAGAGCGAGTATTAATACAAAAATTACATTGATGCAACTACTATACCACTAGACTCGAACCTTAGAGGATAAAGTTTTGGAAAGTATCCTGACATTCACATAGTTCTGATGTAATGCCAAGGACTTTTGTTCCTGACTTCACATAGTATAACTGGAGTAATGCCAAGATGACTTTTGTAATTAATAATCATCATAGTAGATTTTGGAGTCTAGGCTCAAATACATATGAAATTGGAGCGAACTGAATTGATTATATTTGAGTAGTGTAGGCTGATATACTAATGAAATTGGAGTCGAAATCAGTTATGATGCAGACTTCACAGCTTAGCAAACACTTATACTAGTTTTTCATGCATCGCTTTCACATATTTTAATTACATGTTTTCCAAGATCATACACAAGTACAATTTGAAATTTTTTTATAGGCTTCATATCACAAAAGATATTCATGAACTTCGCGAGAGTTTTGATGCTTCTAATCCAAATGGAAATTTCCCCAACGAAGTGAAAGACTTAAGAAAAACCGTCGCAAACGTCATGGCAGAAGGAGTTAAATTCAGCAATAAGCTGCTTAGATGCTTGGAAGTAGGCTTAGGTAAGATGAAATACAGCAGTTATAATATTAATCAATATAAATTTGCTCTGATATAGTTATACATAGTTGAAGTAATGATTTTATCTACTTTCTTGGTGACAGAGCTTCCTAATGGCACATTAATGGAAAAACATCAAAATCCTTTTAACTCTCACAATGGATCGCTCCTGAGAATCTTACATTACCCTCCAATACCAGAAAATGCTAAAGAAGGGCTCATAAGGTGCGGGGCACATACTGATTATGGGACTTTCACCTTACTCTTTCAAGATAACATTGGGGGACTTGAGGTAAGATAATCTTTTTAAGTTCTTCAGATTAACATTAATTTATTCTGGTGCTTTCGTTTTTTTCTATGACCATTATAAAGATTTATGAAAATGGCAAACGCATTGAAAAGAGAGTGAAAAAAGAAAAGAGAATATGAAGAAAGGAATTAGAGAAGTAGTGAATCCAGATAACGAGAAACACCAGAAGAGAAAACACAGAAGCCAGAGAAGAGCAAGAAACACTACTCAAAGAAGAGCTGGCAGACGAAGGATTGAAAGTTTGAGTGTTGGAGGTATAGATAGGTAGATGGTATCTGAGAGAAACTATTCTGAAATCAGACTGCACCACAAAATTTTCAGAAGGTTTGAAAAACAAGATACCAAAAAAACAGTTACTAAAGTAAGTCATTTTAACCACAAAGCCACATCCTTTATATTTATATATATTAACTATTGCACAGCAAAATATTATATTACTTAGTATTCATTATGATATATAATTAATATAAGTAAAATAAAATAGACTAACACTAATATTTTTATGGAATTATAAGTATTATATTATTTATATTAAGAATGGACCATCGGCAGAGTCGCTCGTTACGAAAGATCTTCCCTTCGTAAGGTCAAAGGATGGAAATAGAATCAATACAAACATCACCCAAATTATAGCGTTCGTATATAGCTCAGCGTGAGTAGAAGCTACATCGACCAATCATAATAGCGAGAGATACCAAGGTATCCGTTACTACATCATGGTCGGTCATTATGATGCGTATTCTCTTATCTTGTGACTAAAGTCTTGCTCAGACTACTTTAAAAAAATGAGCAAACACCCCTACCTAGATTAGGGCTCTAGACCTGAGTGGGTTATATACTAGGTAAGTGCTAACTAGCATAAAAAAAATTCTAACGAATGAAAAATTAATTTTTCTATGGATAAATAACTCAAAATAAAATATATCTCCAAGCAGAAATATATGATCAAATGTTGATCACCTAAAAACTAAAAATTTGATACACCAAGTAAAATATGAAGAAACGGGAATAGCAATATCGGGGCAGAAAAAAAAAATGTAAGAAAGGACAGCTTAAACAACACAAGTAAAAAAAAAAAAATAAATTTCAATAAATTATAATTGTGTATCAGCTTTGTGGATAAGTATCTCTAAAAGGATGGGATTAGCAACATAATAGTTTCAGTATATTATCATCTATAATCTGTCTCTGTTTATGTATTAGAGTTTGTTCGTTCGAAAAATGTGATGGGTGGGATTATTGTATGAGAAAACACCGTTTAAAAGATTTGGGTTATAGGCGCGTCAGAAGGTAAATAGTTAATCTAGATTCTAGATTGATAATCTACTTAATTAAATTAATATCCTCTCCAAGACACTTTGATGAAAAGGTCAGAGTGTGAAGAGAGAGCTACGTAGATTAGACCAGAAGCAGCGAGCGAAGTAAGGAGAAAAAAAAATATATCGAAAGAGGTGAGACAATTTCATATTAAACTTCCAGCAAAGAACACACATAGGTGAGCACGGCTGGAGGTTGTGAAGGGCTTGCCAATGGCTCGAAGTCGTCCGCTTTGAGTCATATTGAAAATTTCTCTTCGTCTAATGTGGTGTTGGGACACAATCCAACTCCAAGCCCAACATCGTCCTAGACAGAGCGAGACACGACCTAACGGAGGCTCCTCGCGCGGCGCAGACAGAGCACCAGCACAACCGCTGCCCAGACAAATAAGAGTGCGCTCAATGGAGAGCGCGCGAGAGAGTGTCGCGCGCAGACCATCCCGGAGGGCGGAGAGAGGAGTCTAAGATACACACACGCCAACGCAGCGTCCCAACCGGCCTGATCACTACCGATTACGAAAGAGGAGGAACTCAGATACGACACCCGAGAACTGGCCCACATGAGTCGACAATGTGCATGTAGCTGTGTAACACTACATGGTAAGGAGGACGAGATCTGTTGAGTTTATGTAATAAGGAGAGTATGAATGAAGCACAAACACATGTGGGATATTGTGAGTGAAGGTCTAGATGAAGACTTAGATCTATTGTATTGGGCTGAGTTGTTCAGATAGCATACAATAAGAGACGTGATAACCATGAGTTCACGGTGGAGTGTATATACAACGGCAAGAGAGAGAGATGGAGGGAGATACCAGGAGGATCCACTTGCGAGTCCGCTAATGATAGTAAAACCAGACACGACGCGTATAGGGACCAAGAAAATCCGTACACATGAAAACATACCCGAACGAAGGGGAAGGAGGATGATGCGATGACCTATGAAGATAAGCGCGGCCACGACTCTCTATTGGTACTATTGATGTCGCGGGGGTTCCTCCGAAAACACACACCCCCACACTCGAGATAGACCCCGGCGAGAGGAAAAACGGATAACCGCCATTTAACGGGCGCAGCTCTATCAGAGCGTTGCTATGATGAGGTGACAGAGGGAAGCGAGGACGCATAGTCACCACTCCTAAGGAAATGGGGACAAACATCTGAATTAAAACATATGTCTAGATGAACATAACCGAGCAAGAACGCACAAGAAGAAGAGGAGTGTAATGACGAAAAGTTAAATCCCGACGAGTTAGAGTGATTGGTAGATAGCACATGAGACTACCAAGAGAGAGAGGAATGATATCGAGATCTATATTAAGACTGTTAGCGGACTCCGCGAGTATATCTACACTAGGTTTTATAACCACATAACATTGTAGGAGCATTAAAAGCAAAAGTAACTGGACTTAGGAGGCTTATAATATATAGGGTGGATATATAATACTGAAGAAGGAGAAACACTCCGAGTAATAAAAATCTATAATGATTAAAGATTTAACATACTTAAACTATATAATGAAGAAAAATATCTTGACAAAATGTAACTAATAGCACTCTCTATATATCACCTAATGAAGTGTTTCATTTGGACCACAGACACAGATATAAGTCTTAGGTAATATAATCATGAAAATGTGAGTAAGGAAAGGAAAGAAACTCAGAGAGATTGTATTAGAGGAAAAGATACACAACACGAAAAACTGAATGAATATAATATTAATAAGGATATATATAAGATGATTATGGAACGTAATATGATAATCAAAAAAAGGATGAAGATAGCTAGAGTAAATAATAAATAACAAGAATAATAAATAATGGAAGAAAAGTGGAAGATATTTGAAGAATAACCAACTGGACATAGTGTGGAGCCGGCAAAGACGAAGATATGATTGAAATAGAAATGACAATGAGTGGGCGAAATCAGAGAAAGACTAGAAAAAGAAAAACGGTCAATATAAATAGGAGAGATATTTGATGACAGATCAAGGCAAAATGTAATGCAAGACGCATAAACCAATAAACAAAAATACAGTAGCTGGATGTATCGTGTATGAGAAAAAGTATGATATCGAATTCTATGAATATAATTAATGTAGTGAATAAGAAGTTTTACCTGAACAATGTTGAACAAATTTAAAAAAGAAAGAGTATAATCATAAG
Organism: Trachelipus rathkii; assembly: GCA_015478945.1. NCBI lineage: Eukaryota > Metazoa > Arthropoda > Malacostraca > Isopoda > Trachelipodidae > Trachelipus > Trachelipus rathkii. The sequence goes on from JABUQX010057634.1 coordinate 17,708, forward strand.
ACACTAACATAGGAAGAACATATTTCGACTATCACTGACCAGCGAAACTTATATAAATATTTACAGATGCCACAAAAAATAACAAACTAAAATACCAATAAATAGAATGACTAGAGTCTATGAGAGAAATGAGATAAGTAAGGGAAAGACGAACCAAAACACATAAAGAAACTAGTTCGAGCTTAACTGACTTCTGGAGAGAGAGATTATACTGAGAAATACGAGAGGACGCAGCAGCGAGAATGTGTTGACAGGGAGACATGGCCAATGAAACATATTTCGAAAGAGTTGTGTTTATTTATAGAGAAAAAACTTAATGGAGAGAGATTTGTTTTTGATTGTGGGGGGAGATATGCGACAGGATGGAAGCGCATAAACGAAAGGAAAAATTTGGAGAGAGAGAAGTAGATAGGAAAGTTAAAATGGAGAGAAGATCGGAGACAAACATATCAAGACGCTAAAGGAGCGAGATATCGTTAGCCCTGGAACTAAAAGTGACAGCTGACACGCTGCGGATGCTGAATATAGTTAGACAAAAATGTGGCCACGCGAGTATGAGAAACGTATTGCGTATATATACAAAGAGAGAATACGTGAGAGAGAATGCTGCTCGAGTGCAGCTAGATTGAGCAGTACGGCGGCGCGATTCGCTGAGTTGGCGAGGTATGAACAATAAAGAATATTTGTGTAATTCTCACATTAGATATTATTCTCTAGAGAGAGTGCAATAGACTACGAGAAGACTATATTGCTGAATAAACCATAAACTGAGAGGAAATGAACGCGCGCTAACAAATGGACAGACAGTTACACAATCATCCAAGAGAGAGAGGTATCAAGAGAAGGAAGGTAGAGAAGAAAAAGAATATCTATTGAGGTAATATTTATTACATTAGTGAACAGACTATGTTGAGAGAGTGGGCGTGTATACTTCTTAGGTGCGCTCAAAAGAGAAGGCACCACAATTTTCGTTTCACCTATTGTTCATTATATAACAGTGATCCAATATTAGAGAGTATTATGTCACACACTACCTGCGTATTATATGACAAAAAAAATGATTTCGGAGAGAGATGGGTCACTAGAAAAGCGCGCTGACAAACGATGTGGCATTATATATCATTTACACCTGGAAAAAAGAGACATTTATATTGAAACAGCACGAAAAAAAATGTATGAAAGATGAGTGAGAGATATCGCGTTAGGAGAGAGACCGAGATATATGGAGAGTCTACTCAAAGTTTAAAATTTTCCCATAGCTTTCTTTTCCAATGAGCAGGGAAAGCTTACTACTCAGAGCGACAATATAGTTAACATACAGGAGGCCACGTAATCACTGAGAGTATAGCAGCACTAAAAGAGAGAAGGAGATGGTTTGAGGGTTATATATATTGGGTTAGTGTGACTAAGGGTAGATGAGCATTTTTCACTCTCCTTATCTTTTGATGTTGAGTACAACGTAGCAATTGATTCCTCTCACTTAGTGATCTGAAAAAGATTATGCAGAACGTATATAAAACATAAGGAGGCAGTCTCTATCTCATTACTATACGTACACATAAATGATGGCCGTGGACACACTCTGATAAACAACTAAACGATGGTGACTAGAGCCTAGGTAGTGATAAGAATCAAAACCGAGGAAAAATGAACTAACTGCCAGAAAAGTATGAGTAAACAACTTTTGTATGAAGACATGAGATAGTACAAAATATACCGACATGAAAGGAAGAAAGTCGCACCAATGAATTAGTACCGAGAGATATTTACATTATAATTGTTTTGGTATGGGTAAAGAGAGTGCATCAGATGGATAATTTAGTCTATATTGCTGGTGATGATATTCAAGGAAAAAATGCTGGGGGATGCGTAGGACATGCGAGCCCACGTCTCAACACAGACTACATAGTATGAAGCGCAAGTATCGCAAAAATGACGTGGCAAGATCCAATAATATCTAATAACAGTAATACTACGATGACAAGAATAACAAGTCTTTTTGGCTATATTTCATACATCATTAGAGAAAAGATGAAGGAAAAAATGAATCGAATGATTTTAAGGAATATCTATTGCGAGACTACCTATTAGCGTAGACATTATTCGGATCTCCCGAAATGTTTAGATAGATATTCGACTTGTACTATCATCGACATGAAGATTGCATGAGAGTTGTGAAGCCGAATGTAAATATCAGATGAGTTTTGGTATATTCGAGAGAGCAGAGATTCTAAGGGAGTGAAGAGATCATCGAGTTTTGTTATTGTTAGTATGTATGAATGTATATGTGATCAATGAGATGCGGGAGAGTTATATAATGATATCTTGTAATACTATAATAACAATTGAGGATCAACAGGCTCATCTTGAGTAATAGTATATCTGGCAAGTTGAGCGCACAGATATCGTAAGATATCGAGAATTGTTTTTAATGAGGCACGAGTGAGATACGAGTGAAAGGGTTTACGAGATAGAGAGATAGATTGATGACACTCGTCTGCAAGCATAAAATAATGAACCGGCTAGCAGGATCAGTAGCTCGAGATATGGTATCGAGTAACGAGACCGTGAACGATGGCACGCAGCCAGGCGTGCGGAAGAGATTATAACAGTTAACGATTGAAAGAGAGATTTCTGCACAAAAAAGAGTAATATATGGGTATCTATATAGAGAAGATGCACCTAGGAGATTGTATCAATATGGAGAAGTGTGTTTTATTTATTATTAAAATAAAAGATTTATCATACTACATAGAGAGTGTATAACTCTATAACACACATGCTCAGAAGCTGAATATAAGATATAGGAGGGGAATGATAGGAGATAGTAATAAAATGAATCGAAAAAAATGAAACTTTTCAAACATAAAGGAATAAAAATTAAAATTTTAAAATTACATTTAAACCATCTCTACTTCTTACTATTCTAAGTTACGTACTACTCGATCAATATAAAAACCTTTGATAAATACCTTTTCAGAAATACACATTTTATAATAATTAGTCTTACTATATATATATATTAGTTACCTATATATAGAATAATAAATTTTCAAATATCTATTTTATATCATAAGAATAAGAAAAATTGAATATGTTAAAATTGCTTTCTAGAATTTATTTCTTGCAGGTTAAAAGAAGAGATGGAAAATGGATAAACGCTGATCCAATACCAGATACCATTCATAGTATATAACTGTTGGAGACTTACTGCAAATGTGGACTGCTGGTAGATTATTAGCTACAGTAAGTAAACTCTGTAACACATGGAGCTTAAGAAGCTCACACTATTACTGAAAAGGAATTTGTAATAGGTTAAGAAGCATTGTTAATGTATCAGAAGATACATCCACACATTTTTTGAGAGAGAGATCCCTTAACTTTCGTATCATATTCAGTTCTTATAGTGCAAAAAATCTATATAATCATAACTATTAAAACAATGAAATTAAGAGATTCAAAGTTTAAAGTTGTTCTTGTATGAATTTAATGAATGGATGAATTTAATGAATGAGAGACTAGATATTAATTCTCTACTGTATCCTAGTTCGTGCCCCCTCAACTGGGGAGAGAGTGAATATGTCTTGCATTAACAAACTTTAACACTTAACCGAGAGATATAAGTATCCACTGCGAAAAGAAGAGATAGATATGATAGAGACAAAATTTCGAAACGAGACAAGAAACACGTCCTGAGGCGCTCATGCTGCTACAGCCTATTTAATTAGCCTGAGTATGAGAACTTATCGATCCTAGCAGACAGATAAAATCCACCCCTATGAGCTCAACGGTGACTACTTATATAGCGACCGGACCCTCACAATTGGTTAATAAATTATTACGTACAAATTGAAGGGTTCATCCCTTTGCCCAGGTGGCCACAACCCCATTAACCTCCCTATCACACAAACCCAGTCACACTTATATACATATACCTAGATATATGCTAACCTTTAATCTCGAGTACTTCACTTGATACTACAAACTCTAACAATTCTCTTCCCTATTATTAGAATCACATCAGTTATATATATATCACTAATGACCCATATATATTATCCATCATTTTACTTCGGTAATCACCAGCAGGATTCAGATTCTCTAAACTAACATACTTACGACCACTAATATATACAACCTGAGCTATAAACCAACCGACATCATATCAATTATATACTATCACAGCCCAGTGGGGATATATTATACCTTCCACATGACCAAATATAATATATATAACCATCTCATACATATACTTTACAATTTATTTCACATATTCAATTTATCACCCTTTATCATCTACATACCTATACATATAACACTCACTCTAAATTTAACGTTCATAATATGATTTAAATTTTTATATTCACATAATCTTATTATTACTCACATCACACCTAGCATTATTATATACTATACTTATTTATTATTTTACTATTATATATATTAATGAATTATTTAATATACTTTAATTCATCATTTCAGCCACACAGAGTTTTGGTTCCCAAAGAAGAGGTAATTAGAAAATGCGCAAGAAGGTCTGTAGGTCCTACTAATTTTTATCCATACCTGACTTATTATATAATGAATAATATCATAGAGTAAATAGTCACCATTTGATGGATTACATATATACACTATCACTTATCCATGCCCTGATTAGGATGTACTTATTATTTTGTATGGGAGTATACCGATGTGTAAAACCAGAATTTTTAATCAACTGACTCACAGCCAATGTAACTAGGGACCGGCAGCTCCTAAACAATGTACACGTTACCAACTTTATATAGTATATATTGAATCAGACGGAAAAATTTTATATGCGATGGCGATATTAAGCACTTACTTATTTTTATTATTTCTTTCTATTGTTTATCTTTTAATTTCCTAGGCATGGGCGAGAGAGAGACTGTGAAAAATACTGAGCAAAGAAGAAGACATAGAGGGGGGTCGAGAGCCGACGGGAAGAGAACAGAGGTGGGGACGTTTGTCACAATACTCCTAATTCCGTGATGGGTAGATGGCGATTTCTGGTAGGCAACCTTCTCTAATTTAACAGTAGTATTTAGCCCGCGAATTTAATTCTAAGACGATCTAAAGAGCGTGTGTGGAGTTCACGCGGAGATCACTATACCTCACAGAGAGGAGGAGGGATTTGTCTCAAATAGAGTCGTACGCAGCCGTGAGAAGGCCGAGAGACCACACCTGACGTCCCTCTGACTCAATTTCTCTATATTGCGAGAGGTTATATACACCTGACACCCAAAGTATTATCCTCGTAAGACACCAGCATACTCCAGCCAGGAAGCAGCCAGCGAGGAATGTAACTGCACAACAGGAGGAGGAGGACATTAATTTATAGCGTAACGAAAGAGAATACTTATTATAAAAGTATTATATACGCGCATATATGAGATTGGCAGGAGTCTCTGAAGTGCTCACTCGTGTCTCTGCTTTCCTGTTTGTATGATCGGTGACTAATTTCATTCTCTCTCTTCTGTGTGGATTGTTTTTCTTTTCTCGGTAACTCCTCCGTCCTTTTTGTCTTGGTGTTCTGCTGTTGTTTCCTCTCTCTATGGAACCCTTACCTGGGTATTATTAAACTATCCCACCTACTTTCTCCCGTCGGTCTCGAACCTAACTGGATGGTGAGTGTAGATCATATTATTTTTAAATATATTTATATATAAATATATATAAAAATAAGTAAAAGTTTAAACTCTCTCTTCATCGAGATATTATTACGGCTGAGATTATCATAAGTAACAAAAATATCTGTTTCCTAGCGAGCTATGGAGTACCATGCCTGACACAGTGAGATCAACAATTTCGAGACAGGTAAGATATATCTTAGAGACACATTATTATACTATTTTTAATGAGATCATCTATATCTCTTCCTTTGCTCACTAACCTTTCAGCAACTGACGTAACGTGTAAAGACCTACATACGAGAATTATTTTCTTCTTATCACTCTCATTACCCATAGCATGACTTTAATTATCACAGATTTATATATAGATATTAATAATATATATTTACATATAATAATGTAAATTAGAATTTAACACTTACAATTAACTATATATACGTTATAAGTATGCCGACATTACACTATGTCCTGTATTATAAGAATTAAAAGAAGGAATGATCATAAGCATACACAAGTAAAATTTAAATATATATATATAATATATAATATATATATATATACAACACTTATTGGGAACACAAATAATAAATTATTTCTACGAACAGATCGAAATAAACTAAAAATTAAATAAAATGATTTTGAAAATAAATATTTGAAGCTCAAAAACTTCAAAAAAGGTTTAGTTCTTTTTATAGCAAAATCAAATTTTTAATTTTCTTTACCGCTAAAATAAAAAAATCATTACCAACCATTCCAATACTAAATTATTTGAGATATCAAATTTGCCACGATGCCAATCCTCTCATACTTATAAAGAAATTCTATAAGCATCACTATATCTATAAAATATCGCAATACCAATAACCCACTCAAGTCACACAGTCTAAAAACCAGGCACGCGTGAGATTACGTAGAAAAAGAGATACTTGTTGCGCGACCACACTCACGCGAGAAGCTAAGGCACACCGATCGTGAAACTAGGTAGTACCTTCTAGAAATGCATAAAAGACCCAGCGAAAACCCTTTCTCACCAAGTACGCGTATATATCCTCATTTGCGGATTGCGAAAGCTCCACGAATACCGAGAGAGAAAGCTAACAAAGGAAAGACACGAATCATTACCAATTACAACAAAAAATTTCGGACTTCGACTCCACCGTGATCTCCGCGAGATATATGCACGACAATAAAACAAAAATTTTAAAAACTATTCCAATATTCAAAGGTGATCATTACTTTACTTGATAAAGATTATTGCAATAATTTCTGAGTCACATACAACAACTAGAGAGTACCTGCTAGCAACACGAGACCCTCGTCCGAGACTAATCCTGAATCTAAAAGCCGATGACACGAATCACAAATACAAAAACATTTAGATCACACTAGACTCGTTCTAGTACTTTATGTGTTGGAGCCTACAAAATATACTAATTAAATATCAAATAGTTTGAGATGTGTCACGAATCTATTGACATTATTTCCGCTCTATATATATAGTTTTTGAACGATAAAAATATATATCAATTAGTAACAAATTATGAGATCAAACTCAGTGCGCTATGAACTGACTCGTTAATAACTCAAGGGGCAAAATCAATAATGTCTGAGTAAACATATATCAAATTTCGCAGAACGTATTATAGATATGCAATGTGGTATAGCAGATATCCGCATATCTCCGCATCTAATATGATTATATCTATATTCCAAAATAACGCTTAACATCCGCATAATTTTTTCTCTACCCGCATCCAGCACTGAATCAATGCTTCAATGTATATTAGAGTCATGTAAAGTTTTTAAGATTGATAACGTTTTAATTTTTCTTTAGCCGAGAGGAAAGCTATGATTGAGTAGCCACTCAATTATGAATATTGAATTGATCAACACTAAAATATATTACAATCAGACTATCTTCTGAGTCTATACACGTTCATAGAGATTTTTTCAGAAAAGGAGAACATCTAGTTTCGGATTAATATAGAGTTGTTTGTATAACTATAAAATCTTAAATGTCCTGATGAAAAAGAGAAAAGGGCTATAGAAATTCATAATGAATCTGAGTCTCCCCATTAAGCTTCGAGAAACAAAATACATAAGAGTGGTATAAAGAGATGAGAGTATAATGTAGTGAAATAGATCATCGACACTTTTAAAGAGGAATCAATTTGCTATAGGCACCTTCATATGCATATAGAACCGTTTGTATAGTAAAGTTGAACTTAGACGTATTTTCAATGCTTTTACACAAACATCAGAAAATTTCTCTTTGCGCAAACAACCGCACGGAAGAACCTACTAGATTAGAAACGATAAATAAAGACGCTAGTAGTCTGTAAAGATGACACATATAAGCTTTCTACTGCACAACTTTTTAGAGAGAGAAATATGGTATCTACTCACAAGGCTAGAGCAAAAAGCATACTCTAAATATCTAAATTGAAATTTGTAATCCTGTGATGATAGGAGAGAGCTAATAAAAAATTTTACTACAAATTATATGTGCAACACGACGTTTTTCACACGACATCTTGGAGGGGAAAGGAGAAAATGCCCGATCCCCAACTGATACAAAATCACCACAATATTGTAAAAGAATATTTCATCGCAGCTTTGCCCTCATCTGTGTACCAAAATATACAATTGGGAAGAGATACGGAGTAGGTATCCCTGGAATGTTCGGGTTTCAGTTTGACTAAGTCATAAGCCATCCGAAACAGAGAAAAGAGGAACACGTAGTTGTGTCCTCCGCTAGGTCACTATCGATTATTTGGCGGACTTCTTGAGTCATTGAATATGTACAGTCCTGAAGATCTTTACCGAATGGTTTCCTGGCGGAGCTTAATAATCAGCGCGCACATAGAGAGTCAGATGAAAAGAACGCGAAATGAGTCGTATAAGGTATATTCACACATAAATATATGTTGTACAAAGCTAACAACTATCTGTCATTGAATTCGAAAATAGAGATTACAAATTTGGTAACTTTGTAATTAGGGGCTAAAACGATAAAGAATTACCCATAACGAAAAATTAGGTATGGCCTGTTGATAAGATCTGTAATAATAATGTTTTTATCACACACCATATTTTAGACCAATACATATCTGTGTAACGAATCAAAACCATTAGACTATGAATGTTCGCGGTCCCAATAAGCTAGAATATGTAATATGTAGATGCCTTGTAGCATAACTTTTTTCATATAGTCGAGTACACCAGATGTCGAATTAAGACACGTAAAAAAGAGATAAGCACCCAACATTTCTCTACTATATTCGCCACTAATATAGTGATCCCATAAATTTTGCTTACCCTATTCTGTTTATACTAATTTAATTTGATAATTACTGCGTTGATGACATTGGGTCTGTAAAATGATAAAGCTGTCATAGTCATTAGTTTTATATCGTGAATTCGTATGTAAATAGATTTTATGTTGTTTATTTATTGAGAATCTATAGTTTAAAATTTAAGCTTCAATGTTATTTTAAATATTAATATTTATATTGATGAAATAGTAATTTGTTCTTCAGATCAGTCAAATAAAATCTAGTTAAGGGCCAAAAGTAAATAAATATATATTCCCTATACTAATAAAAATATATATATATATATATTCTAAGCCAAATTTATTAATGTTGTTGGTAAATGTGTAAGTCAATTAATAATGCTTAAGATGGATAATGAAAATTTAGGGTATCATTAGTAATTCGTCTAATAGTAGTAATAATTATTTAATATCTTTCCTATTTTGGAGGGCATCTTTTTCATATAAGAAATATTCGGGTTATTAAAATCAGTATGTTGAATTTGCGAACTATTTTTAATTAGTAATGAATGTCAAAATATGTTATTAGTCAATAATAATTATATCACAGTCATTGTTCGAACTATTTTGCCATCAAGGAATATATAAAATTTTCACTAATCTTCCCATGAAAATGTCATAGTTCTGTCATACATTAGTTTATTTTTTATTGAAATACTAAAAGAATATTATAAATAAATTTTCGTCTTATATAACTCTTCTTCTTCATCCTATACCTCAATGAAATGAGTCCGCGCGCGAGAGATTAGAGGAGGTTAAGGTGTATTGCTTGACATCACAACGTGTCATGAAAATGTATCGAGCGAGGAAATGAGAAAAGCACAGTATAGGAATCATTAACAATTATATCGGTCGAAGAAACGAATATACATCCAAGTCACATACGATGGAACTCGGCTTCCCTTTGCTGCTCTTGTAGTCTACAATATTATAAATCTAAAAGTCACAGTATCGACAGAAGCTTGAAAATCTACCTACTATTGATGCACATCATGTGACGCATACCTCCTTACTGTAGTTCTTTGCGGTTGTTTCAGTGGCTGACGGTATCCCGTCGATCATTGGAGAGTAACATCGCAGAGTGCTATTAAACGGGTTCATCCCCCTGGCCCAGGCGAGACTTCACATAAACCTATGCTCTTAACCCATATAATCAAAAACCGCCCGGGCTCTATCCTACATTCAGAAGATTCCTCCTAGATGGACACACTTTATATCTGCACTCTGACCCAAACTCAACCATTCTCTCACCAGCTATCAATATCGTTTCAACTCGACTCAATACCCCACTTTTCTGCGGTCTCTCCATGACCGGTCGTTTTCCCAACAGCCTATATAGCCTTTTTTTATGGATTTAAACTTCACTTACATAATAATATAGACATTATCCGCTCTCTAAATAACACATATATACACGACTAACTATGTCATTACATTTAAATTGTCACTTACCCACAATGAGGCCCAACAAATTCCACTATAGCTATCATATTGAGTATAACTCTTTCACATTTACAAATCCTATCAATTAATACCGCGATATTCATTCACTACCAACCATTGTTCTGTACATTATTAAAATTATACTGAAGAATTATACATGTGGAAATAGTCCCTAAATTTAAATTGTTTACATATATTAACCCCTTGTTACACCGTCACATCTCACTATCACTCCTTGAACTCATATAATTTCTTCTCTTATGCGAATATACATTTCTTTCAATCATCCAGTAAAGCTGATCAATTCCATTACACTTCTGAGAGAATTTGATTCATTTCTGAACCTATATCATAAACGTCTTGATAATCTATATTTAATGAAATACTAATAGCGATTCTTCTTATTACCGATAACACCCTATTTAGTTCACTTCATAAACTCTTTTAATAGCCGAGTAGAATTTGTAAAAGAGAGATCACCAGCATCGAAATGCGACCTTACCAGCAGTAGTTAAGTTGAGCAATACTAATCTACATATCAGCTAAGACGTTTAATGGATTGCACCTCTTGATTAGACATTTGCACCGATCTTGTATTCTCAATTTATAGTCAAAATGGTATACGCAGCCACACTCCTGCCATATTTTTTCTTTTCACTCTTTTTAACACTTTTCCCACTATAACTACATTGTGCACTCATCAGCCACATTAGCACTTCGCACTATGAGTCCGTCTTTTGTCTTCACATCGATGTATCCTAATCTATCGTCACCTCGGTCTTTCTATGCATATATTCTAGAGAGAACGTTACACAGACTACCTCTATGGTTCTTCACGATGTCACACATCTCCATAATCTTCCATCGAACTGGCGCGATAGGAGTTCGTCCTTCAACACTCTACACAAGAACCACCGATTTGGACACGCGTTTAACTTTCTTTTACATCTATAGCTATACTTTCTAAGCCCCTATACTTCACTCTAAGTTCTGTTGTGAAATAGATTTCTATAATTTACTTGTGTGTAGTCATTCCTTCTCTTAATTCTATACAGGACTTGGATTAGGTCGGCACTTAAAACGTGTAATGCATGTAAATCTATTATCTTTATAATGTATCATTAAATCGTGTACAACGAGCTCGATACTTAAACAGCTGCTTAACGCGCGAGACTATGAAACGACAAATATATACTAATCCCGAATATATGATTCACCGTTTGTGACGAGCGTCACCGCCTCCATCAGCTTCATAGCCGCACATACGGCGTTCACCGTGCGAGAGACCCACCGAGTATATACCTGGCACATCACTACCATTAAAATGTATTAATAATCAACCATATTGTCACTTTTCCAGTGTACAGTACGATAGCGATGTTTGTACAATTCCATTAAACAAGAATACTATTAAAAAAAAAAAAAATTAGTAACTAAAATTTGTTAAAAAGAAATATAAATATGAAATTAGCAAAAATTAGATAAAGAAATAAATAAAAATATAAAATTTTCTGTGACAAAATAATAGTAAGTTTTGCAACTGAAAATTATATATAATACAAACGACCCACATCAACGTATCGATCACTTACATACACATAGTATAGAATTTCTCATTCAGAACCATTAACAATTCACCTTATACCACTATTGTACATCAACTAACTAACACTTTATGAGGCCTATTATGCACTCGCAATTAAAATCTTCTATTCAGCTTAATCGTCACTCTTGTTGAGAAATTTTTCCAATACATATATCCTTAATATTTATAATAAAGAACATATTTATTAACTTTCGCTATCTCTACTTCTCTACGCGGCGCCTTGCATTTGCGATACCATAATTTAATCATAGTTAAGTAATAGAGCTTCAAATGTATAAAACACTATTTGAAATTAACTCTCTATCCAGTAAATCTTTAACTCACTGACTAACTAAGACACGAGCGCGCACCTTAAGAGATTATGCGCTTTAACAACTTCAAAGTCATCCTCTGTCACAGTAATCTACTCGATTACACACTTTCGCACAAGAGTTAATAACAGCGTTCCAGCCACCTACTACCCCCCCTCGCACCCATACAGAGACATCTTAAAAATGTTAGCACACTATTCTTACGCGGCGTAAAATAATTTCTTCAATTAAGTTACACTAACACGATGAGTTATCTTCTCTTGTCATGGCTCTCCTTATACTCTCAGCTGCATAAACCACAATAAAAATGTAATTAAATTTAGATAACTTACGAGCAGATAATGGAGACTTACCTTATCTGAGGTCAAATCCCAATATGTTGCAATTGAAAATCAGCATTCGAACTTTATCCGAGACACCATACTCTGCAGTCCACTATAATTCATAATATACTCATATCCTCTTCTTTGGGAACCAAAACTCTATGTGGCTGAAATGATGATAAAGTATATAAATATATTTTAAGAAATAACATATCATAAAGCAGCAATACGTCATTCAATTAGATAGCTAGGTGTAGAAGAATTTGCGAGATAGTAATATGAAATATGAATCGATATTCGCAGGTTGCTATGTGTAGTGATTGAGCACACGGGAGTATATATGACACATTATCAACACACTTCTCACTGAAACGTATCTATTGAGATGGTTTTGGCTCTATGTGAAAGGATTGACTCGATGGTCGGTTGTTAAGCTGGATCTCTGTCTAATAATAACTGTCGGTCAATTGAGCTCGCTTGAACGATAAATCACTCTATTCTGGCGCTTATGAGCTCAGAACACAAAAGTGGATGCGGACAGTGAGAGCGCGAGAGCACAACATTTCACTCGAATCGTCTAACCAAGGAGCAGTCATTGAGTCGTAGTTGCGAGGTGGTAGAGAAATAATAGGAATGCTTATGAGTAGAGCATGGAGTGAGTCGTGTGCGCTGAATGATGGGTGGTATCGTTTGTCACGACACCACCTTGGCGGCCACGGGATGAACCTTACCCACTATTGACAGAATTTTATCTACATCTAGAGAGTGAGAGTCACCAACACTATCCCCATTCATTCGTATTCTAAGCAGACCTCCTCGAGTTCGTGTATCCCCGTGAATGTCTCTAACGCGTGTGGCGCACGCTTTCTGCTCATTGCCGAGATTGCATCTCGCCTAATGTATGTAATGGTTCACCTCAATTGATTCGCTGCGAGTGTCCGGCACTGAGTGCTTCGACTTTTCTTTTCGTACTTGTCACTTCTTCTTTGCTTTCTGCCTCTTCTGTTCCTACCGTAATGCAATATCTATTATCGTCACACCTATTATCTTTTTTCTCCAAAGTACTCTTAGAGAGCGCAAAGCACATATGCACTAGTAATGTGAGAGAAATATTTACATCCATTTGACATTTTTAGTATTATTCAATTGAACGTGCTCTTCTTGTTTTATACATTTATTCGCTTGCATCACTCTCTCATTCCACCATTCGCTGTTGAAATTCTTACTTCCTATTCTCTTCTCAGCTCCCTCCACAACAACTTCCTTTGCACTTACTAATCTAATTGCTATCCTAGTACTTATGCCCCCCTAGATTTGACCTCAGTAATCAATCTTGTTCATATGGTTACATCAAATCCGTTTTTACTGAGCGGAGACAGAGCTCTTCACAACTTATCCTTATTATCTTGCACACTTAAACTCTCACTCTTATTTATATAATTATATATTATTATTCCCATAATACACCGATATGAGAAATATTTACAAGAGATATTAATTATCAAAATATTATTATAATAATATATTATGTAATAACATGAATACCTATACAATTATCACCCTTTTATTCTAGTAATAAGTTAGTGTAAGCTTCTTTAAGCTCTCATAGTTAGTTATCAGAGATACTGATTAATTATATATATATATACTTATCATAGTAGCTAATAATTACTTAATACTCATATATATAATAGCAGTCCACATTAGCATAGTAGTCTACAACGTTTAAACTAGATACATGAGTATCTGGTATTGGATCAAACGCGTATCTCCCTAAGGTACGCAGGTCTTTTCGGCCCATTCAGTTGCGTCCTAATCATTCTTCTTTTAAGCCCGCAGAAGAATCACTTATAACTCTAGCGACTAAGAGACAGAGTATTTTATCATATATATCTCATTTCATATCTTCGCATTTGTCTTTCTCTCTCTATCTTTGGGAGGTATAAAATATATATTTGTGAAATATATTTTATTCACGTAGAGTCCGAAAGGTTTTATTTCGAGTCACCTGTTATACACAGATAATAAGGCGGTATTCTGAAAAGTTTATCCACCAATTAGTTTTCATATTGAAAGCATCAAACTTCACCGGTATAGTATGACACATGGTTAAATGTCATCAGTAGGATCTACTTCTGAAGTGTATTCTTTAACTCTCCATAGTTGAAAAGGAGTCGTCAATCACATTTAGTGATTCACTTATTTATCACTAAGCTCTCTACCAGAGTTAATACACAAAGCCATTATAAACGCACAAGCGAGCAGGTATTGCAATCTCCGCTAGACGCTGAGTAGATCTGAGCTCATTAAAGGTGTCGAATCACAAAATCTTCAACATTAGCATGCACAGACACTTCACGCGAACGTCTCACTAATCCTTTCTCTTATTAGAGTCCTATAATTGATTTCTATATATATCTCTTATTATCGAAATCCTCAATATCGTACTAGTTATCCTATTTCACTATATGCTCCCATTAGTGACCTACGCTCACACTATGTTATATAAATACTAATCAGATATATAGTCCATATATATCATATTAACTACATATATAATTACCATTATTCTATCGAGATCACATGACCTACCACTACCGAGGTACGCTAATTTTATATTTAAATAATTATAATAATATACTGTAGATTTCATATATATATATACTATATCTATAATATAAACTTGTGACTTCGAGATTTCTAAAATCATCAAATTCGCGCGAGAGCCGCGAGGAATAGTGACTTTTTACTATCCGCATCCCGCGGGACTAGTCTTAAAATCATAATATCCGCTTAATATTACACCCATTAGTAAATATATAAAGCATGTCAGGCTGTCACGAGCTAGATCACATGACAAGACAAATATATTACGCATCTCGGCCTGATTTAATTTGGTCAGACATCTCCGCACATCAAAATGTTATTAAACTCTAGAGTAATAATGCATAACAGATTTTATTTTCTTGTTATAAACTCTCGTCTACTCACAGTCCATTTTTAAAAATTATACAAGCTTATTATCTCTCTTCAGTTCCAGTAACTATCTATTCTCACATATACTAATAATGTAGATAAAATCATTAATCAACTAACACACTCTAATAAATAAATTATACATATAATCAATAATAATAATTAAACTAATACAAATAAACCCCTCAGTTATTTTCATAAATTATCAACTCCAGATCTCGCCCTCCATCTCCTCTGTCGACCTCGACTCCTCTGTCACAGCAGTCCACACCTGTCGACCCGGACTCCAGAGCTTCAGCTGAGCTGCACAGATAATCATTCTGATCCGGCACGTCACCATATGTCCAGAGCTTAACATGGTCTCAGATTGACCTATATATTATCATCCGACTCCATTTAAGTCTATCTCTCCTACAGAGATTTTTTTTGAGCTTATCCGATCTCACTCGTTACTCTGGAAAATTTTGCTACTCTCAGTAACTGACTCCCGAGCGGATCTCACCGAATGGCCGCAGCCCTGCCTCTAACACCGCGAATCTATTTGACGAACCTTCATACAGTTTTCATCCAAAGTAAACACAAATGGAAAAACATAAAACTCTTTCCTTTTTTAATTAAGAAACACAATCACGATTCATGAATGAAGTTGTAACATTAGTCAAATACAAAATTCCCGCTATAATTACCCTTTATTTACGGGAACACCTTAAACAACTTAGGCGATATTAGCCATATTAGAGGTCGAAACAATCTCGATATAACACCAAACTGCAATAAAATGAAATTAATTATATTTCTATCTTCAATGAATAATATTATAATTGGATCCCATTGACGCAATACAGATATTTTTTTTTCGGTTTATCCAATCAATAAAAAATAAATAGAGATTGATAATATTATCTCTATGTACGTCTCCTATCTATCGTATTTTCTGCGACTATGGAAATCATACATTAATCTAAAATGCTATGATCTGCATATATTTTATTAGCTTTAATCGAATTTTTTGTATTCCAGTCATTTTTCATACTGACTAGCTTATAATAATATTATAAATATATATATATCTTATCTTAATCACTATATATTATATTAATTATATATATTATATATTAGTATTATACATAATTATATAATAAATATATTATACCATATTATTATACTATATCTATATATATATCTTATATAACTATTACATATATATATAATTATTAATATATTTATGTATAATATGTATATATATATAGTAATATATTATTAATTCCATATAATATTATACTCTGTAATTACACTATATACTACATTACTATCACTATGTCAAGGTCTAGTCCCTCTTCTGATTATGATATATATATTATGGCCGCATCATTTGCATATAGTAAGTAAGTATAGCTTACTTCACACTATTTTAATTCTTTACTATGTCAATATCACTTTGTGCAAGTAATCCATAACTTATTCCATACAAGTTCGCTCTGATGGTCGCTGGATTGGATAGTCATCGTTTGTAAAACTTTTTGAATATTTTTAGCATGT
>JABUQX010057635.1:0-15000 GCA_015478945.1 Trachelipus rathkii
AAGAGGATATATAATGAATGGTTAAAGAAGAAATCTATGGGAAGGTAAGAATTAACTGTTCTGGGATGAACAACGACTTGTTTGGAAATGGGAAATATACCCTCGGTGCTTTTATAGACTGAGCTATCTCCAACCCCAAGAAAGTTGGGTAGAAGTTTTAAAGCAGCGATGCTCCGTAGGTGACATATAGGTGTAGCTGTTCTTCCTCGGTTATTTAATATAGTAGATTGTTAAACTATTTATTATGATCGCATTATATACAAATGATTATATTTCTTGGTGGAGGTAGTCGTCGTAAAGCACCGGTATTTGATCTGATTGCAACAAGGGTGGTAATCTAATCCAGAGAAGGAGTTAATTTTTACCTTCCCTTATATGTTTCTTTCTTTTAACCACATTATATATATATTATAATTAATAATATTATATATTATATATTTATATTATCTATAAATATATTATATTTTATTATATAATTTATATATTGCAGCTTTCTCAAGTTGTTTGTAAGTGGTATATGGAATGGATTTCGTGAAATTGGGGTGTACTCGTATGCTTTGTAATTTTGAGTAAAATATGTTTTAAAACTTTGATAAAAGTTCTTGTAAATATTTGAGTAGATTGTAGTAGCATGTGTGACTTAGAAAATATGTCAGAGTGGATATATGAGAATAGTGGAAACGGGCTAGTCATGTTAACTTCTAAATTGTTTATTAAGAATTGTACATATTTTCTTATTTTTTTGCGACAGAATTTTTTTTTTGGCAGTATTAATTTAGGACGTGAAAATCGTGTTATAGATCGTGACAAATGGGTGATAGACAATTGATAATCATTGTATATCAGTGATAAGTACTTTATAATGTAGATCCGTTGCATTCATTAGTATAAGAACCGTAAATATCATGTTATTAGGGCTTGTGAAATCTACTAATAATGTTAAAATTTTGAAAGGACGATGAAATACATTTTATATTATAGCTGAAACATAGTTATGGTCTTTGTGTCGTTAGCGGTGGTATTAGATTGATTAACTTTTGATTCAGATGTTTTTATTATTTTAATTAGATGTTGTTTTCTTGATAAAATTTTATTTCGAAGCTTCGATTTATTGTGGAAAATAAATCTGTGATTGTGATTAAGTTTGGGTGATGAACAATGCGAATCAACGTTACAATAAAAGATCAAATGTGTATGTAGTTTCAAGCCTGATGACTTTTTTCATGTATACTAAGAAAGGATGATTGATGATGATGATGATGATTGATAGCATGATTGATGAGAATGAAATGATGAATGATGATTGATTGAATAGATTTCTAATTACGAAGATGATGATGATGAATGAATATGATGAATGATGATGAATGATGATTGATGATGATGATGATCGACGGATTATGATGATTAGAAGTGAGCCTGCCGGAGATTGTAATGAATGATGATAGGGAAGATGATGATGTACGAGAGACGACGACGAGACGATGATGTGATGATGATGATAATAGGATTATGTGTGATGATGATGATGATTATGAATGATGATGATGATGTGATGATGATGATTACGATAATGATTATAATGATGATTTTTAATTAACGACGAGACGACGATGTTCCTTTTAAGATTGGTGAAGATGATGATTATGAATGATTATATGATGACGAGATGATGATGATGATGATCGATGAAATGTCCATTCATCTTTATATATAAATACGAACGACAAGACGCACGACGAGTGATGATTGATGATGATGATGAGTAGATGATCCGATGAATGATGATGTATAAATGATGATGATGAGATTAGAATTGAATGATGTGAGAGATGATGATGATGATGATGATTGATTGATGATGACGGACGACAGAACGATAATCGGTGCCTGGTGACTTGATGGATGATGATATGATGATGATGAGAATTGTGGATGATAATGGATTGATGATGATGAATTACGAACGACGTATTATAATGAAATTGATGATGATGCATGATTGATTATTTATAATGTACGAGACGGACGAAAGAGGGACGAAGACAGAGACGACGAAGACGACGACGACGACGATGTCGAGACGACGACGACGACGACGAGATCGATGATGATGGATGATGATGATGATATGATGATGATGATCGATGATGATGATGATGATAGATGAGATTATATATGATCGATGAATGATGATTTTAATTTACGACGGGAGAGACGACGACGACGACGAACGAGTACGAATACGACGACGACGACGACGACGACGACGGAGACGACGACGATGGGAGGAGATGATGAATGATGATGATGATGATATGAACGATTGATAGATGATGATGATGATGATGATAGATGATGATGATAAGATGATGAGTGATATGATTTACGACGAGATTATATGATGATGATATTTAATTACGAATGAGACGACGGACGAGACGACAGAGACGACGACGACGACCGACGACGCGACGAAACGACGCGAGACGAGAGCGAGACGACGACCGACGACTGACGATGATGATGAGTTGGATGATTGGATAATATGATGATGAATGATGATGAGTGATAAGGATGAATGATGATGATAGGCGATGGATGAGTTACGAGCGATTATAATGGATGATGAGTTTTAATTACTGAGATCGACGACGGACGAGAGAGACGACGAACGACGAGACGGACGAGACAGACGACGAGATCAGACTACGAACGATGAGTATGATGATGATGATTGATAGATGATATGATGATGATGATGATGAGTGATGATGATAAATTATTAATGATGATGAATGATGATTTAATTAGACGACGAGACGGACGACGACGACTGACGGGGACGAAGACGACGACGAAGGAGACGACGAGACGATGATCGATTATGATGATGATGATCGTATTGATGATGATGATGATGATGATGATGATGATGATAATACGCAAATTAAATTTAGTAATTATAAATGATGAAATGATTTTTAATTATACGACGACGACGACGAGAGAAGATATAATGAGGTGAGAAAGATGGATGTCAAAGACGTAACTGGACGAAGAGACGACGACCGACGCGAGATGATGGATGATGATGATGATAAATATGATGATGATGAAGAATGATGATGATTGATGATGATGATTGATGATGATGATGATGATGATAGATGATGATGATGATTGATGATTGTGATATGGAGTGATGATGATGATTTAATGACGAGATTATAATGATGATGAAGTGATGATGTCTGAATTTTAATTTACGCAGACGACGACAGCGGTGACGGTACGATAGCTGTGTGCGAAGACGAGACGAGGATGATTGAATGTGATGATGATGGGAGATCAAGCGATTGTGGTAGGAGTGATTGAAGTTGATGAGGTGATGAATGATCGATGATGATGTGATTTTTACTGGATAACGATATTTATAGACAGATGTAACGTTTTGAAGTTTAATTACGAAGTATGACGACGACTGGATGATTGAGATAATGAATGAATGTATGGGGATAAGATGGAGTGATGGATTGGATTGGTAGTTGATTGATTTGGATAAGAGTATGATGATTGATGTATGAGTTGATGAGTATGATAGATGATTACGATCGACGATTGTCTAATGATGATGATTAATACACGAGAAGACGACGAGACGAAGACGACGAAAGAGACGACGACGAGACCGACGATTTTTTAAGCCACCGACGACGACGACGACGATGATGTTGAAAAGATGATGATGATGAATGATGATGATTGATGATGATAGATTGATGATGATGATTGATGATCGATGATGATTGATTGAATGTAGACGAGATTTAATGATGAGATGTTTAATTACCACGAAGAGACGACGAGACCGACGACGGACGAGACGACGACGCGAGACGACGCGAGACGCCAGCGAGACGATGATGATGATGATGATGATGATGATGATGCTGATGATCGATGAGATTGATGAATAAGATGGATGATGATGATATGATGAGCGACGAGACGACGACGAGAGGACGACAGAGCGACGAGAGCCGACGAGAAGACGACGACGAGACGCGACGACGATGATGATGAGATGATGATGAGATGAATGATGATGATGTGATAAGAGTGGGTGATGGATGATGAGGATGGTATGGATGATAAGTGAGATTGATGTATTAGCGAAGACGATTATAATGGATGATGATTTTAATTACGCCGACGCGACGAACGATGAGACGAAGAGAAGAGACGACGCCGACACGACCGAAGACGAAGACGACAGCTGATAGAATGATAATGATATGATGATTTGATGATGATGATGATGATGATATGTGATGTTGATGATGATGATGATGATTATAAGCGAGATTATAATGATTGATGATTTTAGATTGCGATGAGCGACTGGAGATGGACTGTCTTGGAAGGTCTGACGACATCAACGGGGACTCGAGGCGTTATAAGTGTAGATATCTGGATATGGTAAGCGTAGTGAAGACAGTAGACGGAAGAGAAGCGACGACGAGGACAACGACCGAGAGAGCTAGACGAGACGAGAGACGAGACGACCGACGAAGAGACAACGGCGGACGACGACGACGACGAGAGGAGACACACGACGACGACCGCGAGAGACGACGAAGGGATAGACGAACGACGAAATGATGATGGATCGATGGAGTGTTGAGTCATGATGTGAAGATGATAGATGATGATGAATAGATAATGATGATGATGATTAAGATGATGATGATGATGAAGATGATTTTAATTACGACGACGCGCGCGAACGACGACGACGACGACGACGAGACGAGACGACGTACGACGATGGATGATGATGTGATGATGATGATAAGATGAAATGATGAGAATGATGATGATGATGATATGATGATGGATGATGAGCAAATTGATGATATTGATGATGATGATTATTACGACGCGACGAATTATAGGATTGATGATTGTTTATTAAGATGACGACGAGAGAGACGTTCACACAACCGGAGAAGACGAGACGAAGAGAGACGAGAGACGAGAGACGACGACGACGACGACGACGATGAAGACGACAGACGAGACGACCGACCCCCGAGGACGACGCACGAGAGACGAAGAGACACGACGAGACGACGACCGACGGACGACGACGAGACGAAGACGACGAGACGATGATGATGAGATGAGTTGAATAATGATGATGGATGATGATGATCGATGATAATGATGATGATGATTGATGGACGACGATTATAATGATGATGATTATTTAATTACGATGACGATCGAGCGCCGCTCCGTTGACGACGAGACGACGACGACGACGATGAGGAAAGTTCTGATGCATGATGATAGATGATGATGTGGATGATGATATGATGATGATAGATGATGATGATGATGAGAGACGACGAGACGAGAGAAACGACGACGAGACGAAGACGACGACGAGATCGACGACGAAGATGATGATGATGATGATGATGATGCGAATGAAAGAAGATGGATGTTGATGATGATGATGATGAATTATTACGACGAGATTATAATGATGAATTTTTAATGACGACGACGACGAAGAGACGAGCGACGACGACGTACGAGCAGACGAGGACGCCGACGAGATGATGATCGAAGAATTGATGATGATGATGATGATGATATGATGATGATGATGATTAGATGATTATAATGAAGATGATTTTAATTACGACGACGACGACGACGCTCCGTTGACGACGAGACGACGACGACGAAAATGACGACGACGACGACGACGCGGATAATGAGGATTTTCACTCTTCAAATGACGACGAAGAGAGACGGACAACAAAACGACGAGATGACGCACGATAGGATGATGTGATGAGGATGATGATGATGAATTTGATGTTGATGATGATGATGATGAATCGATGATGATGAATGATGATGATGATATTGATGATGAATGATTACGAGAGATTTATCGTTAACAAAAATTATTAACGACGACGACGACGCGAGAGAGACGATGATCGCGACGACGAGATCATGACGAAGAGACGACGATGACGATGATGATGATGATAGATTGAATAATATGATGATGATAGATTGATGATGAGGATGGAGGTGATGATGATGATTCATGAGAGGATTATGAGAAATGATGATGGATAGATGATGATATGATGATAGATGATATGGATGATGATGATGTGATGATGAATGATGATGATGATGATGATGATGATGAAGATGGAACGTATCTAGCTGAAGGGTACGATGTCAACAAGAAGAGAAATAAGGTTGCCAGTAAACGTTACGTGGATAACATCCATGGACCTTCTGAAGAAAAACAAGAAGTGTTCAACCCTCAAGAGCATAAAAGTTCCTCAAATAACCATAAAAATACTAACACAGGTTATCAACCCTATGACAAGAACCATAATTTAAAAGATATTATATATGATGATAACTACAGCGGCCACACGGACTCAGAAAAGCTAATGGCGACTGGGAAGCAGTTTGTCAGGCCGAAAATCTTGCTGGACTTCAAAAAATCAAGCCGAGAAATAGAGTAATCGATTTTGGAAAATGATTTTCATGAAAATTATAATTAGAATGTGTAAAATTTTTTATTTTTTATTTTTTCTTTTTTTTTTCTTTTTTTTTTTTACATTGTTGAATAATAATAATAATAATAAGTAATAATAATAAGTAATAATAATAATAATAATAATAATGAATAATATAATAATATAATAATAATTATAAAAATCATAAAATAATCATATAAAAATTATTGGTAGACTGAAATAAATTATAGTGTATACTATATAGTTATTGATTATTATTATTATTATTAGTTATGTATTTATTATATTATGTATTATTATTATATGTATTAGTTTGTGATTATTATTATTGATTACTATTATTATTATTAACTAGTATTATTTTATTATTATTATTATTATTATTATTAATTATTATTATTATTATTATTATATTATTATTATTATTATAATTAATTATTATTATTTATTATTATTATTATTATTCATTATATTATATATATATATATATATATATAATTATATATATATATAATATTATATATATATATATATATATATAGTATATATATATATATATATATATATTATATATATATTTAGGGTGTGTCAAAAATAACTTGAGCAATTAGAAACAGTTAATTAGAAAAGTTTATTAAAGAGAGCAATGCAAAAAATAAAAACTGAAAACAGTTTTTTTATATGATTAGGCCTATATATAAAAGCCTCACAGTAAAATAGTCCAGGAATTCTCGTTACACGGGTTTCCAGTTTAGCTATATTTATCGGTGTAAGCATTTCCCCCCATTAAAAATATCCTCTCTCTCTTCTCTCTCTCGCCTCTTCTCTTCTCTCTCTCTCTCTCTTCTCTCATCTCTCTCTCACTTCTCTCTCTCTCTACTCTCTTCTCTCTCTTCTCTTCTCTCTCTCTTTCATATTATATATATAAATATATAAATAAACAGAGAGGGAGGAGCTTCATTAACAGAAGTGATTCTAATTTGGCTGATATTACTTACGAATATGCTAAAGGCAACTCGTCTAACCGAAATTTTATTGGACGTTTTGTTAAGTACTCACTTGGTGTTGCCTGAATGCACATGTTCAAATACTGAAGTGGAATCCTATTCTGTTTTTTGCAGAACAGGAAGCCAACCCATATGGCATTGAAGAGTCGTGGTTACTTTTGGTTAAAAAGGTTATGCGTGTTATATTGGATAATCAAGAGTGAAAGTATAGGAGTGTGTTGTGGTTTGAAGAGCGAGAGTTTGGTATTAATTGCTGAGCGTTGTGATTGTGTAGCGTGTTTGTATTATTAGGTTGATTCCATTTTGCCAAATATTTTTTTTTTATTTATTTATCTATCTACACTGGTGACATACACTAATTTGATGTGATAATCGCTGGAATGATTTTTTGCCTTGGTGGTTTGGCGATGGAATGAGAGAAGTATGAGCGCGGAGATTGAGAGAGAGTTAGTTTGTAGAGAGAGGAGAGATTGGAGAGAGAGAGATTGGAGGAGAGAGAGAGAGAAGAGGATGGATGAGTAGGGAAAGTTTCCAGGTTGATAGAATGGGCTTTCCGGGGGGGTGAAAGTCTGGTATGGATTTTCTTTTAGTTAGCTGTGGTTCTAACTTTGTGTGTACAACCAAGAGAAAAAGATGTGGTTCAATGTCAGATAGATCGGATATGTAGCCGTTATGTATGGTGATATGGTTATTAAGATGAAGGGTGTGCTAAATAAAAGAGATTAGGTGTGTTTGGGGTGAATTCTGGAGGCCGTTGTTATGTATCTTGTGTGTTTTGGAACGCAGTGGTATCAGGGGTTGTCCTGTTTGACTGAATGTTATTTTTTTTTTTTGTGGTTGTGTGGTGGGTTTGTTTGGTGTTGGTGATGGGAAAGATTGAGGACAGTATTTCGCGTTATAAGGAAGTGGGTATTTGGTGGGGTTTTGTTGTGGGAGTCGAAATAAATGTGGGTTGCGGTTAAGAGGGTGGGCAGCTGTTTCTTTACAATGAATGGAGAACCGGACTGAGGAATTTTAGAAGTAGGATGCCGGTACGTTGTAGTCGGAGCCGGTAGCCCGGTAACGGTTGGAGTCGAGGTATGCAAAAAAGGATCACCAGCTCCGCAGTTCCCCTGGGTGTAAAGCTTAATAAACTCAAAAAAAGAATATTGTTTTTGATCTTCTTGCATTTTTGCTATTTCTTTTTGTACAGGTGAGTGTAATAAGCTCCAAACTGATCGTGTTGCGATTGATAAATGTTGCGGTGCCGGGTTCCGGTGCGGTGACAACATGTTTTTTTTTTGGTGGATCTTTGTATTAGTTTTAGAAAATAATCTTTAAGGTTTAGACAACTAACCGAAAATATTTTTTTATATTTAATAATTATATTTTAATGGGAAATAAAAATGATCCAGATTTGTCTGGAGGTGAAGTGGTGTAGAAGACGATGTAGAAGTGAATCTTGATTCTTGTGAATTTGTCAATCTGATTATCTTAATATATTCAGAACTCGCTTCTAGATCATTTTGTACACTCTGTATATATATATATATATATATTATATATAATATATATATATATATATATATATATTATATATTTAGTGTGTGTATTTTATTTGGGTGTGGAATAGGTAGTTGTGAGATATGGGTGTTTATGGTTATATTTGTTGTGATTTATATAATATAATATATATATATAGTAGTTATAGTGGTTGTAGGGTGAGTGTATACGGTGTTAGTATTGTATATGAGGGTATGTTGGGTAGGTAGGTATGTGAGTGGAGGTGGTGTATATAGTAGGTATGGTTTGTTATTGGTTTTTTAGTTTTTATATATGGGTATTTTATTATTAGTTATTGTATGAGTATATTATGTTTTATATTGTGTATTAGGTTGGTAGTGGGTTTGTTTTTATATATATTATTTATATATATATATATATATATATATAGTTATATTAATTTATTATTTAATTATTTTGTTGTTATTATTGATTATCTTGTAATATAGAATTAATAAAAATATAAAAATAAGATACATAATTCTGTCATTTATTATGATGAGTGTTGAGTATTTGTAGTTTTATTGTGTGAGTGATAGGTAGTTATTTGTGTATGTTGATAGTTGATGTAGTAGTATGTATATATATTGTTTTTATATATATATGTTATATAGTTATGTAGTTTATATTATATATATATCTATATATATATATATAGGTATATATATTATATATATATAGTATATATTATATATATATATATAATATATATAGTATAGTATATATTTATTGGTATTGAGTGAAGGTAGTGAGGTGCAGGTGCGAGAAGCTTGATTTAAATTTGATGTTTCTGTCATATTATTTTGGTGATATTTTATATCTTATTTTAAGGAAATTTTTTTATATAAATTTAATTATATTTTTTTTAAGTAAAGTAAGGGTTTTTTCTACAGGGAGTTTGTGTGGATTGTGGAGGTGTGGCAATGTGGGACGCGGGTGTCGTTTGAATGATGTATGTTTTTATTTTTAGTTATGGAATAGCTTTTCAACATAGAAATAGGAAAGAAATGATACAGATTATAAAAGAATGATTTCCTCTTTCTAAAGATTCTTTATGCTGTTCAAAACTAAGCCGTGTCTCCTATTTAAATAGTTTTATATTGATTTATGTTATCTCATGGTCATGATGATTCATGTCAGTTTTCTGCTTCCAGTTAAGCCTAATCCATTTTTTTTTAAACACTACGTTATCGAACGAAAGTGTACAGCACGAACGGCATGTTGCCGAGATGCACGTTTTTTTTTTTAAACCCAATGCATAAGTGAAAATAAATTATGAGATTGAAAGAATTATAATGTTACGTCTAGAATCGTATCGGTCATACAGATCGAAAGTTAAAGTAATGAACTAAATATTGGAGAAATTTTATTTTTCAACTTTTTTTTTTGTGAAATAAAAGCGAAAAAAAAGATGGAATTAATATAATTTTAGGCACTGGTGTTTGCCGTGTGAGCGTGCGGTAGCCCGTCACGCGGTTCTGCAATGCATTCCGTGCTGATCTTATTGTGATGTTTCCCTACGTTATGGTATTTGTTAGATTAAAAAATAAAAGTGTGCAAGTGGCGTTCTACATTCATAATTGATGCTTTTAACAACTTTTACGTTAGCATAAAGTCAAAATTTTAATGAATAAATTGTCCTAACTTTGTTATTTTTGGGTTAGCTTAGGTGGTGAAGGCAAAAGAAGAAAAATACAGATATCAATTTTTTTTACTTTTTTTATTAAATTTTTTAAAAAAAATTTTTTTTAAATGAATGTCGTATATTTTTCAAAAATGATTTAGTTAATAATTTCCGTAGCGTAGTTTGTTAATTTTTAAAGGTGTGAAGCTGCTCTTTTATTACTTATAGGTGGTTAAATTTGGACTCTAGAAAATTTCTTATTTCACTGTTGAAATGTGTCGAATCCGATGCATCGATATGTATATGGAGATAGAGGCAGATAAACCTGCACATAATCCGAAGATTCATTATATATATATATATATATATATATATATATAATATATATATATATTATATATTATATATATATATATATATAAATATATATATATATATATATGATATATATATATATATGATATATATATATAGGACATTTATAAAGATTTGGACGGTCCGTTTAATACGGGAAATTGTTAATAAGAAAAACAGACGAATTCGGGCGCTTTCTTTATTGCTGCAATTTCTATTATTTTATTAGCTGTTTTATTGTGCTATTGGTTGTTAATTGTTTGTGCTATAGAATGTGAAGCGAAGAGTTTTTTGGTGTAGGTTTATGTATAAGTGGTATATTATGGGTTGATTTATTATTTTTATTGATATGTATTTAGTATATTATTTATTATTTATATTATGGTAGTGTGTATTTGATTATTTGATTTGAGTGTATTTAGTTAGGTAAGTGTTAGATTTTTTTCTTTTTCGTGGGGTGTCAGGTTTTTGATTATTTGATTTTCGGATTATTATTTAGTGAATTATTGGGTATGTTTTAGGATTTAGAAATTATAAATCCTCGGTGGGAGTTTCCCGGACGTCCGCTGATGCTGTGCGAGCGTGCGGGGACTAATTCCGCTCGGTCTTGGGACGGGGGGGATGGGATAAGGGTGGGGGGCCGATAGGCCCCACCCGGCGGGATCAAAAGCATAGAAAAATATAAAAATCTTAATATCAAGTGTTTGATATTGTCAAGTTTTTTGTTCTCAAACTTTACGTAATACATTCATGCAAAGTGTTAGAACTGAAAATAAATAGGGCCCTAAGCAAGGCCTAAGCTACTCTTTTTATAAGACTATAGGTGGTTGTTTATATGTCTATCTCTTATAAAAAATATATGTCAATGGTGGTCTTTTATTTGTGTGGTGGTGGAGAGTATTAATTAATTACATTTTGAAAATCCAGTATTTACTAAATGTATTTAACCTCAAATCATTGAAATTCGTTACATTTTTTTATTGATTTCGTTCCTGGAGTCAACATCTTATAAATAGCCGATGATAAGAAATAGTTATATATATATATATATATAATATAATTTCTAATATATATATATAGTTGTTATTATAGGTTTTAGTGGGGTGGGTATGAGGTAGGTATATTAGTATATATAATATTTGATTTATTTGGGAAGGGTTATTATATATATATATATGTTATATATATATTATTATATATATTATATATTATATATAGTGTATTATAGTTTATATAGTGATCCATATTTGTGAGTGGAGATTATTATTGTAATGGTATTATAGGTAGTAATATATTATATATGAGTTATATAGTGAGTGGGTATAGTATATTAGTTTATATTTATTAGTATTTATATATATATATTATTTATTATTGTATATATATATAGTATATATATATATATATAGTATATACTATATACTATATATATATATAATATATAGTACAATGATCCATAGAACCATCGCCTCTTAGAAGCGCTTTCCTTTCCGTCATTGAGAGCCGTTCCATGACGGGGTGCCGTTTCGACCGGTACAACAGCATTGGCATACAGTTTATTGGAACGATGACTGCGCAGTCCACTCTTATTAAGTTACTTCGGTAGAGTATTGCTTTCAGTAGATACCGTTTCAGTATACTATATATCTCTCGATTCCAAGCTCACTCTAGTAACCTGCCAAGCGTACGATGGAGCGGGAGGAATCGGACCCTGTTGTGTTATATGGAATGGGTTTATTTTCATTTTTTGTTTTTTTAACTAAAGATCGTTAGGAAATAATGTTTTTATTATTCAGCTGGTGGAACATTGCTTTTAGAGAGAGATTCTAAATATAAATAATAGACCTTCTAAATTTCATATTTATGAACATCTTGTCCTATGTCGTTATCTTAATAGCGACACCAGGCGAGTTGTCGCCGATTTTCAAACGAAACTTATGTGAAATGTTTGAAATGATCTGTAAAGAAAAGGGTCCCGAATAGCTGACACCTGCATCTAAATTATAACTCTGTTAGCTCGCACGAAAACTGAAGTAGTTTTTGAAATAGCGAGCAGTTTATGCTGGATAATATTATGTAAGAAGATAGAAGTGAGAGTCGATTAAAAAAAGTAATATATAATATATATGAGTTTGATGTACGATAATTCCCATGTTCCCCAAAATTTCTCAGATGAGTCGCCTCTTTAATATTTTCTATTCTATATTGTGTAATGCGTAACTTCTTATTATCACTTCTTATATTCACACACACACATTTTTGGGGTTGGACACAACGACACCACAGTGTGATTGTTTTGTTTCTCACACAGCACCACCACACACTAACACACACACTATGATAGGAAGATAGTTTTAAGTTGGTTTTGTTAGTAATGAATTTTTGGTGACCTATCCTAAGGCCTTAATCTAGACCTAAACCTAACCGTATATTCTGTTTCTTTTTTTAATTTTTATTTTTCAATTTTTATTTTTGCCAAAGAAGGAGGAGGAGAGTCTCGCTGCCAGGGTGAGAAGTCCCAAAATGACAGGAGTGTTTTTTTTATTGCGATACAATTAACAGGATTTAAATGTTGTATTAAATTAAGGATTAAAAATGTTTTTGTGGTTCGTTTGCCGGCGGCATTTTAAAAAATCGCTTTCGCGGATTCAAAATGTATTCAGTCTTTTGGTAGCTATTCCTAAGTTTTTTATATTTTATTCAGTGTTTCGATAGTCGGTGGGTTCTGTTTTTGCGGCCAATTAAGAAAAATGTAAAAAATTAAAGGAATTACGAACATTGATTATTCTTCTATTATATATATGTGAACTTATCCAAGGTGAAATACGTTGGAGCATCAGTACGCCATAAACCTTCCTTGTGGTAAGCTTGTTAATGCTATGATAATATAGAACTGATGAATGTTCTGAAGCTAGATATTGTTTATTAGTTTTTCTTGTCTACCACTCAAGGCACCTGGGGCACGTAGGCCCCAGGTAGACATTATGTTGTTGTGGTGTCTACATTGCACCATGAAAATAAGTATAAACTGGTTTTCCGTTACACGATGTGGTCTGGGTGTCAAAGAAGCGCAAAAGTTAGTTTTTTACCATCAAATAAAAGCAGGGTTCGAATTGCACGGACGTGGGTCATAAGAATCAGGTGGATTGACTTATTTTTTGTTTGTGAGTAGTGAAGGTGTTTTTCAAATTTTTAAATAACTTTCTTCATCCTGGAATTTACTCAATTGGTGCTATTTGCCTAATGGAATTGATCTTTTTTTAATTTAAACACAGCGTAAACTAATAAACTTATATAACTATATTATTTATATTATTAATCGGTTAAAAGATAATGGAGGAGTGAAGGAATACTATTTCGGAAACGATGTGTTTGTTTTATACCGCAGGGACAGCCATACTCCTTCCATGTCGTCATTTTGTGGCCTGACTCATCAAGTTGTTTTTTTGACTTTTTTTCCAAATGTAAATGCCTGGCGGAGGCGTTGCCTTGATGCCGGGAAATGGCCACACATCTATGGTTCCGCCTACTTAAAATCGGCATAAATAGCGCCATTAATTGGTGCTGTCTCATGGGTTTGGTGATTGTTTTTTTTTTTTTTAGTTTTTTTTTTTTGTGTGTTTATATATAAAAATGGCAATTTTTTTATTTTTTTATTTTCATATTCGTTGACGTAAGGCGAAATATAATTTGTAAACAAACTTTTTTTAAGTTCGTATATATATTATTATTTTAAGTGATTTATGTCATTGCTTTTATTGGGTAGAATCAAATCGGAAAATCAGGAAGGGTAAGTACTTATATCTATTTATATTGTTATACTAAATTTTTATATTTGGTTTAGTTGCTATTTTAAGCATTCATAAGAATAGGGCCTAGAGCGCTGCAC
>JABUQX010057635.1:20000-21863 GCA_015478945.1 Trachelipus rathkii
GCTATCCTTCTTCAACCTCACAGAATCTACTTCATTAATAGCGAACACCCCTAAAAATCGAGGTTCGTTTTTAAACATAGCTAGCTTTTATTTCTTCTTCATTCATCTTTAGTAATTCAAAAGCACATTACGGGCTCTGTCAATTTCAATAAGTTGAGGGTGTTCCAGATAAACGATGACGGTAATGGATGTCTGCAGACTTCCGCTAAATGAAAGATTGAGGCCTAATGTCCCTTTTCTCAGAATGTTTAAATGACTTGCGTTACAAGCTGAAGATCTGGGCTGAGATCAAACGCGTACAAGTTACTATTCGTCGCGTATTCTTCAAGATTCATACCAGTACCACTATCACCGCATGAAACAGTGTTGGCTATTAGATCGCATGGAAGGATCGCGAAAACATAGAGAATTGTACCGCCATTATACGACATTTCATAATCACGTCCGTATGGCTGCCCATTCACATGTAAACTGACACCCCTAAGGTTGAAAGGGGCGAATTTATATGGTGATTTTTTATAATGACCTGAATATCCCTCGTGTTCTACAATTCCAGCTATTACTTTTTGAGGTAGATTTCCGCTAACAATATTTGGAATACTGATGCTTGATAAACCGTGAGTGAAGTTAAATACTTTGGTTTCCACTCTTCTGATTGGGTACTTGGCTGTGGTTGTTAAAAGCGACTTCTCAATTTCCAAATGCCTTTGGGGAAATAACTTTACCTTTCTAACATAGAGAAAAGCCTCTAGCAGCTTGAAGATAGGTTCTGGACATGCAGTTGTAGCATTAGGATCACTTTTTATTTTAAGTGCGAATTTCGGACTTGAACGGGACAAGCGGATTCTGGCATCTACAGATGGTATAATAAGCCTTTCCTGAGAGAATATATCACCATTTAAACGACCATAGAATTCGTAAGTGTTATTTACGACTTTAGCCGCTTTAGCTGCATGTGTAGCCTCATCTTTGAAGCTGTAAAAACACATGATTGAAGATGAGACTGCTTAGCATCATCAGAAAAGTTCAGTAGATGTTCTATGTAGCTTCTATAAGGATAACTAGCTGCTGAAGTGCCGAGCGAAGTTTCATTGAGGTAAACATCAATCTGATTAAAACAGGAATATAGGAAGTTCGACTCTGTATACACTATGTGGTCGTCACCTGTAGGAAGGTCTGTACCATCAGGGTTTGTCAATTTCGTTTTAAAATATAGAAATACATTAGATGGATCTAGATATTGGTCTGATGTGCCCGGGATATTGAACTCTAAAGGAACGTCAGTGCTGGTGATCGAGTGTGTGGGATTAATGCTGATGAAGTTGCTGTCGCTCACGCTAATCTGAGTAGGATTCATCGAGAAGAGATCCAATTCGCTCTTGCAGCAGTCTGGACTAGCAGGGTGAAGGAAATGCATCTTGACGGTGTGGTGTTAGGCTGAATAATGAACAAGACTTCAGATGTAACCCCTTATATACATGTTGACCGAAAGTTGTAGTTAAAGACACCGTCTAGTAGTTAAATGGTGAATACATCAATACGTTTTGTAGATTTTGGCCTTCTAGCCTTAGGGTTTTTCCGCACTGTGATTTTCTTGCGGACTTGCTTCTTCTTCAGAGCTCTCTTCGTCTTTGCCTTTTTCCTACTTGTAACACTCCTGCGTCCTTTAACTTTAGACCTGCCCTGGACCTGTCATTTTTAACCGTCTTATTTTTGCGTTTAACGTCCATCGGAGCATCTCGTCGGAAACCTCGCGCAATCCGTCTTTTTTAAATCGAACCACCACTTTTTGGATCTTGAAGCTATAACCTCCCACGTATGCGCCTTCTTTATCTTTTTTACTTTTTTGCAATAGAATATTAC
>JABUQX010057636.1:5000-10000 GCA_015478945.1 Trachelipus rathkii
ACCTCGGAAATTTGTGTAGAAAGATGAAATTTGGAGAGCACACAGAAGAAGAAGGATAATAGCCTGGTGGAAGAGCACGGTTGCTTGAGTTTGACTCAAGGTCTTATGTTTCAAATATTAATTATTTGTTAAATTTTATTATTTATTTCTTCAAATTTTTATTTATTTTTTGTTTTATGTGTTTAAAACATTTTGTTTTTACTAAAAAATTTATGGTTTTCAGGTTTATAACATAAAAAATTGACATTTTTACATACCCTAAAGCAGTAAATCAGTATATCAAAACACCTCCTAACCTCCCTACCCCACCAGTGATATATTGATTCATTGATGATTCAAGTCATATTTTGTATAACATAACACACGACAACCTTTATCTTTTTATGTTTATAACGTAAAAATTTTACATTTTTACATACCCTAAAGCAGTAAGTCAGTAAATCAGTAAATCAAACCACCCATCCCTAACCTCTCCACCTCTCCACCTCTTCCGTGATCTATTGATTCATTGATCTATTGATCTATTGATCTATTGATCTATTGATTCAAGTCATATTATTGATTCAAGTCATTTTATAACTTAAAAAAAATTTGCGTTTTTACACCCCTAAAGCAGTAAGTCAGTAAATCAGTAAATCAAACCACCCTCCCCTACCGTCCCCTCCACCCCTCCTCCCACCATCCTATGATCTATTGATCTATTGATCTGTTGTTTCATGTCACATTTCGAGTATCATTTTGGATAAACATAACATAAATCAAGTTCTTTTAAACACTGAACAACGAATATATGCTAACGTAAGCAAAGTTTTCACATTAATAAAGCTAACATAGATAGCATCACCTCAACTACGAATATAATGTACAACGACAAACCTAGCACACCTTAAGCACGAACTAAACCTGTTAACATTTCAAAGCTTCACACTTAACAACAGCAAAGTAACTAACATAGCATACAAAAACGTAACCTATTCACACTTTGTAGAGCATATCTCTAACATATTAATGTTAATTTTACATTAACATCGTAATATTTAGCAAAAATTTATCATAACCTTGTCCAATTTTCATACAGACCAACGAATATATGCTAACGTAACAAAGTTTTTTACATTAGCGTAGTAATATTTAACAAAAGGTTATCATAACCTAATCTATCTTAAACCTTAAACTATCATACTTACCAACGAATAATTGTAAACATAACAAAGTTTTTACTCCAACTTAAGGTTAAACTACGAACCTTGAATAAAACATTATATTAAAGTGTAATAGTTTACTGATCCTAAAGCAGTAAATCAGTAAATCAAACCACCCGCCCCCCCCGCCTTCCCTCCCACTCTTTCATGATCCATTGATATATTGATTCAGGTCACATTTCGAGTATCATTTCGGATTAAACATAGCATGAAAATAAGTTCTTGACATACTAACCAACGAATATATGATAACGTAACAAAGTTTTTCCATTAATAAAGCTAACATAGCATAACATGAACTAAGAATAAAATGTACAACGAAAAACCTAACACACCTTACGCACGAATAAACTACTAACATTATTAACAAAGTTCCATACTTATCAACATTAAAGTAGCTAACACAGCATGCAAAACGTAACCTATTCACACTTTTTTCAAGCATATCTCTAACATATTATGTTAACTCTTTACTTGATTGCGGTAATATTTAACAAAAATTTATCATAACCCTGTCTATTATCAAACTGACCAACGAATATATGAAAACGCAAGATAGTTTTTTATATTAACAGAGTAATATTTAACAAAAATTCATCATAACCTTACCTATCATAATCTCCAACGAATAATTGCAAAATAACAAAGTTTATTAAACATAAATAAAAAACAAAGTTTTATCCAACACATAACATAACATATAAATAAGGTCTTTTGAATTAAGTATCATAGTCAAAGTGGTAATAGTTTACTGGATTTAAAGCAAGTAATATCAATAAACTCAGTAAAATCAAACCACCCGCCCCTGCTATCTCCCTCCCCACCACCCCTTCCATGATCTATGGAATCTATTGATCTATTGATTCAAGTCATATTTCGAGTACATTTTGGATAAACATAACATAAAAAATAAGTTCTTTTTTATACTGACCCTTGAATATATGCTGACGTAACAAAGCTTTCACATCAATAATGCTAACATAGTATAACCTGAACTAAGAATATAATGTACAACGACAAACCTAACATACCTTACGTACGAATAAACTGCCAACATTAACAAAGTTCCAAACCTAACAACAGTAAAGTAACTAACATTGCATACAGAAAGTAACCTGTTCACACCTTTTTAAACGTATCTGTAACATATCATTCGTATTTTTGTCTTAACTAGTAACTATTGTAACAAATAATTTATCATAACCTTAACCTTAATTATCATTCAGACCCAACGAATTATATTGTTAACGGTACACAAAGTTTCACATCAATAAAGGCTAAACATATCAAAATTTCTACCTAAAAATACAATGTACAACCGACAAACTAACATACCTCACGTATGAATAATCTGCTAACATGACATACAAAACTCAATGTATCCATACTTTCTCCAACAAATCAGCAACACTAACAGCAGTAATTTATCTAACAACAAATCCCTTTACAATAAGTGACCAAAATCTATTAAAGATACCACATCTTTGAACTATGAATTGATACTACCCTTCATTCAAGTGGTGTCACCCATATTAAATATAACATCATTTTAAACTATGAATAAACGTAGACATTAGTAAAATTCTCGCAACCTAACTTACTTCAGCAAAAACTTAAGCAAGCCCGTTCTAACACCATCATACCAGTTAACACAGTAATATATTACGATACTTATCAATTTCTCTAACAAATCGGTGTTAATTTTACATTGTCCAATAGTAATATTTAACAAAACATAACAGAAATTAAACATTGTCTAACATATCTAACACTTAACAATGGCGAAACCTACAATAGTACTAACCATTTGGAACTCCTAATAAAGAAACATTACCATTTGGACCTTATGAATAAGTTCTGCAACTACCCCTCATCTACACAGACAAAACTCAACCCGTATCCCTGCTTTCTCCATCATTATCATCACAGCTAAAGGCAGTATTATCTAACCAAAATTCCTTAACAAAGTGATCAATCTATCCAAGATACCAGCATCTTGAACCCTATGAGTTGATACTACATTCATCAAAGTGTCTTGCATATCAAATATAAAATCATTTTGAAGACTATGAATAAACATGGGCATTAGCAAAATTCTCTGTCAAAAATCATAAAAATAACCTATCGATCACACAGATCAACGAAATATACGTTAACATAATATTCTCCTGAACTAAAAACCATATATACCCATAACATACCCTGACATAGCATTAAGCCGCGTAAAGTAAACAATCTGCCGACCATTAACAAAGATAACAAACTCAAGCTTTCTGTAGACAAATTGGAAGGTTTGAACATAGCGCACATCATACGCAGGCGATTTGGCATCAACTGTAAGCTTTCAATTATTATTATTATTATTATTATTATTATTATTATTATTATTAGTAGTAGTAGTAGTAGTAGTAGTAGTAGTAGTAGTATATCAGTAGTATCAGTACAGTAGTAGTAAGTAGTAAGTAGTAAGTAGTAAGTAGTAGTAGTAGTAGTAGAAGTAAGTAATAGTAGTAGTAAGTAGTAGTAGTAGAGGTCAGTAGTAGTAGTAGTACGTAAGTAAGTAGTAGTAGTAAGTAAGTAGTAGTAGTAGTAAGATAGCTAGTAGTAGTTAGTAGTATAGTACGTATTCTAATAATCAAAAACAAAAGTTTTAATAACCGTAAAGCTAACATAATATCACCTAAACTAAGACACATGACATACCTTAC
Organism: Trachelipus rathkii; assembly: GCA_015478945.1. Classification (NCBI taxonomy): domain Eukaryota; kingdom Metazoa; phylum Arthropoda; class Malacostraca; order Isopoda; family Trachelipodidae; genus Trachelipus; species Trachelipus rathkii. The sequence continues at coordinate 8,911 of JABUQX010057636.1, forward strand.
GTACAAATAAACAGTCAACATAAACAATGTACACTGATTAATATCAGTAAAGTAACTAACCACAGCGTCACAAAGCGTAACCTATTCCCTTACCGCCCTGCAAAAGAAAACTAAGTATCATATCTTACCAAGGTTGACGCCTAATATTGAACACCAAAGGTTCAGTTAGGCCTTACACTGTAGGTTTATCATTATTGATACTCTCATGTTTTACTACAAAGAGCTTTCCACCGAATGCGCATCACTCATAAACATATCTCAACTCTTTACTATAACCATAACCGAACAACTTTCCAGCGACGAGTCCCACTACCTTGGAGATCACCCCCAGAGAGATGCATGGAAGACCCATCTCGGTGTTTCACCGAAAGGGAGGTGTAACGCGGTTACATAAATGGGACGCAGCTCATTGGGCTGCGCCTTTACCGCTTACACCTCCCTTCGGGGCACCCCGAGACTAGGTCTTCCATGCACTTCTCGGGGTAATCTCCAGGTACGTGGACTCGTCCGCTGAACAATTGTTTCGGTTTATGTATAGTAAAGATTGAGATTATGTTGATGAGTGAGTGCATTCGTGAAAGCTTTTGTATAAACATAAAAGTATCAATAATGATAAGCCTACAGTGTAAGACTAACTGACCCTCTGTGTCATATAGCGTCAAACCTTGGTAAGTATGATACTTAGTTTCTTTGTAGTGGTTGTAAGGGAGTAGCTACCGCTTTGTGATGCCTGTGGTAGTTACTTTAACTGGAAATTAATAGTGCACTATGACAATGTTTGACTGTTTATTCGTACGTAAGGTTTATGTTATGTTCTTAGTTTAGGTGAATATTACATGTTAGCTTTACCGGTTATTAAAGTTTTGTTATGATTATTAAATACTACTACTACTACTACTATTATGGTAAGGTTATGATAAATTTTTGTTAAATATACCATGTTAATGTACAAATTAACCATTGGAATGTTAGATGATTGCTTGAAACAAGAAGTGTGAATAGGTTTATGTCTTGGTACGCCTGTGTTAAGGTCACCTTAATGTGCTAAGTATGAAACTTTGTTAATGTTAGTTACGTTTATTCGTGCGTA
>JABUQX010057636.1:20000-25000 GCA_015478945.1 Trachelipus rathkii
TTTGTCTTTGTTTTTGTTTTGCTGTGGCTGTGCGTGCGTGTAGGATGGCCAAATTTGCACAGGCGCAGAACTTTCTATCGACTTTGATCAACATCCGCGGCTTAAACTCCAACTTTGCCTCTGTGGAAATCACCTCTCTAACTCTAACCATTAACCTTTGCTCTTGTCTGAGACTCAGATGGTTAAGAATTCATCCTCTAACTCGTTAACGTATCCAAGCTACAACTTATTTCATTAATTTCCGTCTGAAGGTGGAGTGTGTGCCTAATTGTAAACATAAAAACACTCCTATAAACACGTCTCGAGGAACTCGAATCTCCTAACTTTATGTTCTGATGGCTCAAAACTTTCTTCTTCTACTACAATATTTTGTGCTTCTGCCACATTGTTCTCCTAACAGAACAGATTTCACGCCTTTTTTGAATTATCTTAACTACTTCTCACGAGACTGTTATATCTTCTCATCCAAAAACTGAGGGCCTCTATTTAGGGGATTTCACTGTACACAACACTGAATGGTTGGGGTACCTCTCATAAGCTGATTCGAGGTGGAAGGAGGCCGAATCATTCAGCATTTTCAACGATCTGGAGCAACTAATTAAAGAACCAACACACATTCCGGATCGTCCCAACCAATTCTTGAACACACTTGACTATGTTTCACCACTAGTCCTTCTCTCTTTAAATACACACACCACTTTCGCTCCTATCGGTAAATCTGACCACAACCTTATATCTCTCAATTTTAATACTTCTCTCAAACAGCTCCATCCTGCCCTACGCGTTTTTTCTGGGCACTTTGATCGGGCGGATGGGGGCCTTGCGTTGCTTTTACGCTAACTATAATTGAATTGACTGCTTTGTCTCTGGTGACGCTTCGACTTCTGCCGATAAAGGGTGGGAGCTTTAATCGTTGATGGGATGATGAGCAGGTTCATCCTTCTTCGACAAATCTTCTCTCCTCATAATCCAGGTTCGATCGTGCTTGCTCTCTGCCATTCAGGCTAGAGGACAGTGCGTATCGGGTGGAAAAATTTCTCGTTCTCCTATTACTCTAATTTTTCTTCAGCTAGAAATCGTTGCAGGGATTCTCTTCGTCGAGCAAAGCGGCTTTCATCAAACGAAAGAGCGCTAACCTCCTTGATTCTCCTACTAAAAGCTTTCTGGCCTCTTGCCAAAAACTAACAACTTTCTGTAAATCTGTCTTTCTCCTCTTATTTAGATCTGATGGTTCTGTTGCTAATTCTCCAACTGAAAACGCGCGAATCTCTTCGGCCTCCTATTTTCCTCTAACTCAACCCTGGACGATTCTTGCATCCCTCCTCCTACTCCTTCTCTCAGGGTTCCTATGCCTTGACCTGTGATTACATTTGATCGGGTGCATGGGCTCCTGAAACCTATGAACGGGAAGGCGGGGGGCCCGGATGACATTCCTCCCGAGTTTGAGGGGGAGTGTGCTTCGTGCTGACCCCGCCCCTCCTTCAACTATATTCTCTATGTCCCAATACTAATACTTTTCCCCTCAGTGTTGGAAGCACGCTCTTGTCCAACCTATCGAAAAAGGAAGGCCGCTCTGATCTTCCAACTATCGCCCTATTAGCTCTCACTTGTATTCTATCTAAGATCTTTGAAACCTTCTCAACCTCTCATTTTCTTAGATCATCTGGAATCTCATCACTTCTTTCCGATCTCCAGTACGGCTTTCGGGCGGCCTCGAGGTCTACTGCGCGCATAGTACTCTCCTATCTAAAACTGAATCTGATGGTTTTCCGCCCTCAAAAAGAACTACGGGGCAGACTTGCGTCAGGTGGCGCTTGACATATCCAAGGCATTTGACCGGGTATGGCACGCTCGCTTGCTCTTCCAAAGCTCCCTCCTTTGGGTTTCCTCGTTCTCTTTGCTTACTTATGTCTAGTTTCTTTCAAATCGCTCAATATCGGCTATTGTTGATGGGGCGACTTCTTCTTCCTTTTCTATCAATTAGTGGTGTTCCTCAGCGTTCTGTCTTATCTCCACTTTATTGCCTACTTTCATCAATGATCTTCTCACTTGCACATCTAAAACTCTATCCACTCATATGCTGATGACTCGAACTTTCATTCTTCAACTCATTTCAATGCTGTTTCTTCTTTGAAGTCACCATTTGCCTCTCGTCTTAATCTTCCGATTTTATTCTCGCTGATCTGGATAGAATTCCCGGGTGGGGTCGTCTGAACCGTTTGTGAAATCAATCTTTAAAACCCAACTCTACCAAAATCTCCCTCATCTAAGACACCTCCTCTAATTTCCTACACTTTCGACGGTTCTCTCGCGTCTCCTGTTGACAATAAAAACATCCTTGGCCTTAACATAAACAAAAAAAGTGTCTTGGAACCTTGAATTTCAAGAATTGTTGGGCGTCCTTAAGAATACTGTGAGTTCTGTTTGGACTGCGAGACTTTTTTTCCCTCTTTTAGTTGCCTCCAAGCTATACAAGGCCCATCCGCTGTATTGGAGCACTGCTCTCATATGGGGGGGGCTCTGTTTCACCGGCTATTGGATAGGTCGATTCCAAAGCCAAAGAGGCTTATAATACTGTCTGGACTCTCTAGTTCAACTTGACCCCTCCTAATCTTTTCGGCGCGATAGTTGGTACTTTTATCTCTTTTCTATAGGTACCCCAGCGGCAAGTGCTCGAGGAGCTTGTCACTCGCGTACCACACCTTTACGAGGCGCCCTCGTAGCACAAGGGTTGCTGTGTCGGCGCATGAGTTTTGTGTTGATATTGTAACTCCAGGCTAGTTCGCTGCGGTCTTCCTTCTTTCCTGCCACCCCTGTCTTTGGAATTCTCTTCCATCTTCTTGTGTTTCCTGATGAATTTAATCTCTCTCACTTGAAAGCCTGCGTCTGTGCTCATCTTCGTAGTTTGCGTTAGTTGATGAATATCTTAGTGTAACACCTCCTCCTTGAAGAGGGCTCTGCCCGTGAGTGGTGGTGAAAACTGTATATATATATATATATATATAGTAAATATTGAACATTTTAAATATAATATAATATATATATATATATATATATTAATATATACTATATATATATAATATATATAATATATATATATATATATATAAATATTATATATATTGTATAGAGATATATATATATATATATATATATATATATATATATGATATATATATATATATATACATATATAATAATATTATATATATATTAAAATTTATAAAATAATTAAATATATATATATGATATATTATAATATATATATACGTATATATATATATATATATATATATATATATATATATTATATATATATATATATATATATATATATATATATATATATATAATATATATATATATTATACTATATATATATTATATATTAAATATATATAAATATATATATTAATATAATATATATATTATATATATATAATAGTATATTTTTTAAATATATTATATATATATATATATATATCATATATATTATATATATATATATATATATATATATATATTATATATATAAATAACATATAAAACTATATATATATATATATATATATATATATATACTATATACATATATATAATATATATAATATATATATATAGATATATATATATTATATATATGTAAAAGTTACTTAACGCCCACACGGAACGGCGAGCTCGGATCAAAAAAAAATTTTCACAGTGCCTCTATGATTACTAAATAGACGTTTTAAGGTCGAAATGAAAAAAAAAAAAAATAACATATATATAGCGAAAAGGAAATACATTTTTGGATCCTGGTAAAATATTAGAAAGAAAAATGTAAAAAAAAAAAAAAAAAAATTTTTGTAATAATTAAGTAATATGAGGAGAAAGCCTATTTAAGACATTTTATACGTTACTCGTTAAAATAAATAGACTTTCTAGTATAGTTTTTGTTTTGTTTTTTTAATTAAAGAATACCCCAAGGGTATACCGCACCGATGGCAGGAGTCGGGGTCTCTCGGCCTTCCGGGGAACTACGGGGTAGGACTATTTCCCCCCCTCCGGGGAGGGTCTCCGGAACCCCCCCCCTTTTTTTTTTTTTGGGGTTTTTTTTTTTTTCTCGCGCGGGTTCCTCCGCCCATCCACTAAGGAGAATAAAAAACGTCCCCCCCTATGTTCCCCGTCGGCTCGAGCCCCCTACATTGCCTTGTAATACCTTTTCAAATAATATATATAATTTCGCCCCTAGAACAGAAAAAAAAAAAAAAAAAAAAAAAAAAAAAAAAAAAAAAAAAAAAAAATTCATTTCGACCCTAGAACATCTATTTATGTATCATAGATGCTACCTGTGAAAATTTTTTTTTTGATCCGAGCTCCCGTTCCGTGTGGGCGTTAAGTAACTTTTATGTCTATATATATATATATATATATATATATATATATATATATATATATATATATATATATATATATATATATATATATATATATATATATATATATATATATAGTATATATATATTGATAAAATATCTCCTCGAGTGATTCTTCACTTACTAGGATTAGATCCCGGGCCCTCGCAGACGGAATAGCAAGTGTGTTAATCAGTTGACCACGACGGGCTAAAAAGATACCCGACTTAAACTCGAGCAATAGAACTGTCAATAGGAATTAAAGACTGCCAATTATCAGGGCCAGTACTCAGGCCTCGCATTCCGCCTCACCACTCGGGTCAAGGCAACACAGGACCCATGTAAGGAAACCACTCTAGATCGGAGTATAACTTTTCCTACTGACAAGAATCTCTTTCATAGGTTTAAGTCGCGTATTTTTTTAGCTTCGGTCAAGTGGTCAACACACTTGCTATTTCCGTTCTGCGACGGCCCAGGATGCTAATATAGTTATTAGTGAGAATCCACTCGAGGAGATATTTTATCAATACATACTGAGCTTGCGGTCTGTTGCAGTAATTTAACATCCAAATACAAATAAATTCTCCGGTTATGAGTGTTCTC
>JABUQX010057637.1:5000-7500 GCA_015478945.1 Trachelipus rathkii
CTATCTATCTATCTATCTATCTATCTATCTATCTATCTATCTATCTATCTATCTATCTATCTATCTATCTATCTATCTATCTATCTATCTATCTATCTATCTATCTATCTATCTATCTATCTATCTATCTATCTCTTATCGTCGCTGTATGTCTCTCTTGCTCTCTTCTCTCTCTCTCTCTCTCTCTCTCTCTCTCTCTCTCTCTCTCTCTCTCTCTCTCTCTCTATTTCTGTCTCTTTCTCAATCTTTATCTATTTCTCTCCTTTCTTTATCTCTGTTTCTATCTTTCTAAATCTCTCTCTGCTTCTTTCCCTCCTCTCTTTACTTCTGCTTAGCTTTCTCTATCACTTTTTTCCTTTCTCTATTTCTTTTTCCTTCTCAATCTCTTTTCCTCTCTCCCTCTTTTTCTTTATCTCTCTCTCAATCCCCTTCTCTGGTTCTCTTTTTCTCTCTAACTCTGTTTTTCTCTATCTCTCCCTGCTTCTCTTTTTCTATCTCTCTTTCTTTTTGTTTCTCTACTTCTCTTTTTCTCTCTGTTTCGCTTCTTTCACCCTCCCTTTCTTCTTTTCTATCTCACCCCCCACTCTTTGTTCTTCTTCTTCTCTTTATCTGTTTAACCTTTTTTTTCCTAAGTTCGTACAACACGGGCATTATCCTATTCAAGGCGGGGAATTACTGAAGGTAATTGTTGCCTAGGTTCCTAAAGAGGAATCAAACCATGACCCTTTGTCTCGTGCCCTGACCCTTTGTCTCATGACTCTTTATAGGGTGACAGAGGTAGCATTCGGCCTTTTAATTACAAGTACTATCAATGGAAACCAAAAACTCCGAGAAAGTGTTTAAAGTTTGGATGGAGGAAGATGGTAGATGATGACTCAATCGGTAGGACGACAGAGTAGAAAGGCAAGTGGCTAGGGTTCGATCCCTAGTCCGGATCCAGAGGTCAACAAGACGATCAACTTCGCGACCCAAAATCAACAAGACGATCAACTTCGCCACCCAAAATCAACAAGACGATCAACTTCGCGACCCAAAATCAACAAGACGATCAACTTCGCGACCCAAAATCAACAAGACGATCAACTTCGCGACCCAAAATCAACAAGACGATCAACTTCGCGACCCAAAATCAACAAGACGATCAACTTCGCGACCCAAAATCAACAAGACGATCAACTTCGCGACCCAAAATCAACAAGACGATCAACTTCGCGACCCAAAATCAACAAGACGATCAACTTCGCGACCCAAAATCAACAAGACGATCAACTTTGCGACCCAAAATCAACAAGACGATCAACTTCGCGACCCAAAATCAACAAGACGATCAACTTCGCGACCCAAAATCAACAAGACGATCAACTTCGCGACCCAAAATCAACAAGACGATCAACTTCGCGACCCAAAATCAACAAGACGATCAACTTCGCGACCCAAAATCAACAAGACGATCAACTTCGAGACCCAAAATCAACAAGACGATCAACTTCGCGACCAAAAATCATGATGACGATCAACTTCGCTACCCAAAATCAACAAGACGATCAACTTCGCGACCCAAAATCAACAAGACGATCAACTTCGCTACCCAAAATCAACAAGACGATCAATTTCGTGACCCAAAATTAACAAGAAGAAGAACTTTCCCGACCCGTGAGTTTTCAACCTGCACATATTATCTTGTTTTACAAGTATTGAGCAAGAAGTCGATTGAAAATTTAAAATAAAAAAAGAAAGAAAGAAATAACACTCTAGTTTTCTTTCTCTCGGAAGCCCCGGCCACCAAAATTTGGGTCATGACCCTTTGGCTTAGAACCCCTGCTCTAGTAAGAGGAATTTTGAGGGTAAATGGAAGGAATTGGTCTCAAAAGGCAGGGTGAAAATTCTTCCAGGGAATGTATATAAGCCACAGTAATTAGCTTTGAAAACCAACGAACCGAAAAATAGAATATATATATATATATATAAATATATATATATATCATAGTATATTATATATATATATATCATATAATGATATATGTATATATATATATATATATATATTTTATATTATATATATTATATATATATATAAATTATATATTATATATATATGTATATATATAGTATATATATATATATATATATATTATATATATATATATATATATTATATATATATATATATATATATATTATATATATACTATATATATATATATTATATATATATATATATATATAAATATAATATATATATATATTATTATATATATAATATATATATTATATATATATATATATATATTATATATATATATATATTATATAATATATATATATATATATATATATATATAATATATAATATTTAGAAATATCTAATATGTATATTCATATTTAATTAAACATCAATATACATATGATAATATATAATATATATATATTATATATATATATAATATATACTATATATATATATTATACATATATATATATTAAAAAAAATCTGAAAGCT
>JABUQX010057637.1:30000-37500 GCA_015478945.1 Trachelipus rathkii
TTTCACGTTCGAAGGAAGGCGGACAGGTAGTTAAAACTTTTAGGAATGCGAACAGGTAGTTAAAACTTTTTATTGGGGCAGACAGAGTAGTTAATGCTTCTTGATTAAGGCAGACGGTAGTTAATTCTTTCTATTTTGGGGAAGTCAGACCGGTAGTTAATGCTTTTTGAGGAGGCAGACCGGCAGTTAACTCTTTCTATTTGATCAAACAGGAAAGAGAAGACCGGCAACTACCTTTTATGACAAAGCATGAAACCTTTGTTAAAATTTTGGTAACTCACCATTGAGTATAACTAGCTTGTTATTATGACATCTTCAATTTTAATGTCACGCCGTCACTTCAAATTAGGGCCGCAGTGCCGATAAATTCTTTTGCCGATTCAAACTCCGGTTACAGATCGGACTCCGGCTCCGACTCCGACTCTGTCTCAACTCCGACTCGGCTCCGACTCGACTCCGACTCCAACTCCGACTCCAACTCCGACTTCAACTCCGACTCGGGTTCAGACTCCGACTCAAGCTCCATCATATTAAAGTGTGTATGTCTGAGACTCAGCTCCGGCTCCGTAGCTCAAAACAACCTCAATCACTTAAGTATACGTTTTTACATCCCTCACCTCCTGACCCATTTTATTGAGCTTGTGTGTTAACGGCTAACGACTACATTGCAAAAATTCGTTTTCACAAGTTCAACCAAAAACTTTGCGGCTCCGAAACCGGCTCTGGCGGCTCAACCGACTCCGACTTTCCGACTCCAACTCCGACTCTGACTCCGACTCCTAATTATTTGGTTTTCGGTGACAATTTTTTCTCATAGGATCATTTGACATAATATTAAAGGGATTACAAATTATATTAAAATAATTTAAAACATTCACTCTAGTCTAACCCCACAAAGCCATAAAAGTTCAAAAATTGACTTTACTTAAATGAGAAATAATGTATTCAATAGGAAAGAAAATAACGTAATGTTGAGCAAAGGTTCCTCATTGTTCCTCCAAAGTGTTTTTATTTGTTTGAGAAGTTTTCCGCTTTATTGTTCAGTGGAAATTCCAATATGGAAGATTCACCTTAGGGATTATACCTTGTATAACTAGGGGTCGGATCTAGGTATATGCTGGACCTATACAAATCCAAAATTCTGGGGCCCTTATTTATATATATATATATATATATATATATATATATATATATATATATATATATATATATATATATATATATATATATACTCTTTCTCTCTATATATATATATATATATATATATATATATATATATATATATATATATATATATATATATATATATATATATATATTAGGGTGGTCACAAAAAATCAATGTTCGAATTTTAAAAGTTACCAGTTGGCTAAATTTCAGCTCAATTGGATAGCATTAACCCATGCCTCATTGAGGTCAAAGTTTTGAAAAGCTGCGAATTTTTGCAAAAATCGCAGTTTTTCCTTCATAAAATGAAAACTATTCGTCCTAGAAACTTGATTCTTGTTTCATTTCATAGGAAATGTTGTTGTCTTGAAGTTATACTGGCATTACCTTTTGTTAAAACTTATAGATTTGAAGATATCCAGCATTTTCTAAGACCGGACATGAACCTTTTCCTCAAAAGTGACTTTTTATGCAAATGGCAAAAACATTGAAACACTCAATTACATTTGCTTTCAGATTTTTTTTTTATTTTCATTTTGTATATTAAAAAGGGTTTAGTTAAATGTGTTCTCAAAAGTAAATATAGTAAAATCCAAATTGAAAATGAAGGAATTAGGTGAAAAGAAATGCAAAGAAGGTATGAAAATGAGAACAAATAATATTCAAATGCATTTTATTATTTCAAGTTGCGTTATGAAAGGGAAGCATTATAATGGAAGAAATGATAAGTATTGATTATTATTTGCAATTATCAGATTGCTGCTAATGGCTTTGCTAAGTAGGTTTTGAAAAGTCAGGAAAAATCTTCATACATTCAAATACAACTTGTAACAGAAACTGCCTTTGTTCTTCGTCTTTCGTCAAACAGGAATTGAAGTCCTGGATTAATTTTACCCCCCTTTCAGCTGTGTCAATGACAACCTTAAAACCGTTTACTATTTTCTTAACTTTTAAATAATGTTGATTTTCACACCATACATCAGGATCAGTAGTTAAAAATTCTGTATCAATTTCAAATCTCTTAAAAAATTTAGTTCGAGGAAAAATAAAAAAATCAACTTCTTTGTCAATAAATAATCCACTTGTTTTAGACTGAATGTTGCTTTTACATCCTTATCATCATCACAATCATCATCATTTTCTTCTTCGGACGTTAGAGCCATACTTTTGATATTTTTTTCCAAATTATCATCGAAAATGTAAATGCTACTTGCTCCGCTTTAAGATACCATAGATGGTTTATCATTTTAGACAGTGCTTTGTCTGCAACCTCTTTATCAATTTTTCTGTAGTTAACAAACGATTTTAATAATTGCAAGGTTTGGTTTGGGGGCCAAAGTGGGTTTGGGGGCGTTGAACCACGCTTTTACATAAATATTGATTATAAATAAACAAATGTCTTCAATACCTTTTTTCTCTAAATCTGTTAATGAAAATTGATCCCTGAAAAGATATATTTTGAAAGAATAAATGACCTTTGTCATCCATCTGGCGTGATGAATAGCACCAGGGATTCTTAAAAATGTTTTTTGGAGAAAGATATCCTAAAAAAATTAAACAAAGTTGGATAAATTCTTTATAATCATCCCTGGGTTGTTGATTTTTTAATTTTTCAATAAGAAAGCTTGAGAATTTGGTCCGAATTAAGTATTTAATATCTAATATTTTCATTTTCAATACCAATTTTGTATTTTGTCTTGTCTAATACACCACCCAGTCTGAAATTTTTAAAATATCTGGCTGAGGACCAGTGGTTGTGTCAATTTAATAATGGAACAGCTGGGAATGGCGACATACTAAATACAGAAGATTTTTCTCTAATAATTGCTCTAGCAAAACGCAGGCTCCCCTGAAGCGACCAATATTTACTGCAGTGGTATCAAAACACATTGCCTGGATTTTAACCGCCCACACTGTTCAACGGCTAAAAATACAGCTTTTGCCTGAGTAAATCCAAACTATTTTCAAGCTGAAGAACTCCTATCAACTGTTCTTCATCACCACAACTAATCAAAACTATACCCTCTTTACATTTTATTTACTCAAAATATCTGGAAGCAATTTCCTATCCCAGTGCACAACAGCTCCCTCTAAATCGGAAATTCTTGAATCTATTTTTGATAAGCTCAGTCCTTCATTTTCGGAATAGCTGTCTGCGGAGTCGTATTACACTTCTACTTACAAAGAATTAAATTCGATTGGGTCATGGTCTAACCTCTGCAGCAACTGATATTATTAGAACTGCCTCTCAATCAGAAATACTACACCTGTCTAACAATAAAAACAATTTTTCAGTAATAATCTCTTCACTTCCTCGAGAGTACTTCCTCTTCTTTATTTCTATCTCTACTTCCTCAATGTTCGTAAAATTATACCATTTTCATATATTCTGGGTCGACTTCTCTTCCTCTGATGTGCTGCTTAGTGAAGATTTCAGTTCTACATCTTCATCCTCAAATCTTTCTAAAAATAAAGCAAATAAAATGAAATAAACAATAATAATGAAATAAAACAGATAATGCTATTGGCATCAAGTCAACTAATCTGAACAGAAAAAAACAATAATGACAAGCTTCAGTTAATTTTCAAACTATGTACCAACGTAGTACTAAATAACATGAAAAAAAGAAAATTGAGGAAAGCTCTGGAACTCACATTTCTCTTGATTTTGAAAAATCTTCCCATCTCAGCTGCTCGGCTCTTTCTCCTCAACTTTTCTGCTTGCAATTCATGTGGCGCCTCCCATGCAGCAAGGATGTGCTTTTTCTCTCTGGAGTAACATAAACTACTTGTTTTCTTAAGTAGTGTTTTTTCAGATTGCATTAGCAATTGACAATTGAAACTTTGTCAAACTAATTTTTTGAATAATTGACAACTTTTAGAGATTCAGAAAAATTTCTCTATGCTTGCTGACCACCCTAATATATATATATATATATATATATATATATATATATATATATATATATATATATATATATATATATATATATATATATATATATATATATATATATATATATATATTAGCAACGTCAAATAGGTCATTAAGAGTTGACTTGAAAGTTTCTACTTTTTGATTTTGAGCTGTGCTTGCAGACTGGTAGCGTTTTATTATTATTATTATTATTATTACTTTTTTATTTAAAGCTGCAACACAATCTTTAAAGTGTCTGATTGGTATCTTAGCTTTCTCCTAAAATTAGAACCTCCTGTAATGTAATTCTTGCAGCTTCTCTGGTATTCAATTTCACTTGGCACATATTATAAAATAAACTGCGGAAAACTTGTTAGTAACATGCTGCAAGTGATTTGATAAGACATGTGGCCAATTAAAAAAATCTTGTCTTTCTTGAGAACTCATGCTCGTTGATGCTATAAAGAGAAGAAGGTAAGAGTAAAACTTCAAGGCAATAGTAGTTCCTATAAAATGAGAAAAGAATCGGGTTTCTAGGACAGATAGTTTTCATTTTATGAAAGAAAAACTGCGAATTTTTTTTTAAAAAATCGCAGTTTCTCTTTCATAAAATGAAAATTATTTGTACTAGAAACCTGATTCTCTTATATTATAGAAAATGTGCTCTTTGAAGTTCCTCATCTTCGTCTTCTTCAACAGCAACGAGCATGAGTTGAAGGCAGAAAGACAAAATATTTTTAATTGGCCTTATTAAATAACCTCGTCTTTCTGCCTTCAACTCATGCTCGTTGATGCTGAAAACGAAGGTGACTGAAACTTAAAGACAACAGCATTTACTTATGAAATGAAACAAGAACTAGGTTCTAGGACAAATAATTTTCTTTTTATGAAGGAAAACTACGATTTTTGCCAAAAATTGATGTTTTTCAATAATTTGACTTTAATGAGTCACAGGTTAACGCTGTTTAGTGAATTGGGACTTTGTCAAACTAATTTTAGACAATTCCACAACTTTTAGGGAGTCCCTAAATAAAATTCCCTCCCTATAGCTTGCTGACCACCCCTAATATATATATATATATATATATATATATATATATATATATATATATATATATATATATATATATATATATATATATATATATATATATATATATATATATATAATACGTGCCACCACTGTAACAAAAAATACTATATTGCAAATGGAGGATGAGAGAGATGACACAGATTTTCTTAAGTATAATTACAAAATAAGTTAAATATTCCAAGTTAATCACATAAATTAGTTTAATTTTCCAAGTTAATAGATGCAATCCCTAATCTAAAATATTTACAACCCTATTCTCAATAAATGCATCACTTTCTTGTATTATTAAATAAATCTAAATCCTATTCTAGAATAAGTTAAATATCAAAACACGGAAGAATTCGAGGAGGCAACTTCAAAAGAGTAAACAGCAAATCATAAATTGGTACGAGTCATTTTTTCAATAAATAAATAAACACCATCTAAGTTTAAAGCATTTTCATTAGTTCACTTTATCAGTTTACTTCCTTGAATTTCAACAAGGCAATGTTCGAAAACTTCAAAATATAACTACGTGCAACTTTTAGTATTAAAATATGTTTCACTAAACACTTAATGTCAAAAAAAGGAATTATTAAAATAGACAAATGTTTAACTTACAATCTGGTTTCAGTTAACCTACTTAGCTCCTGTTCAGTTTTCGCAAACTTTTGTTCCGTTCCCAAATTTAGAACTTAATTTATTTTCAACCCTTAGTTGATCCAGTTTCAGTCCTATTTACGAGAATTCCTGTCCTTTTAGCAGAAATGAGTTAATCCACTTTTGTTCGATAACGTAAAAACCACATTCCATCTTCATTTGGTAGCAAGGAAAGCAATCACCATCCCACGTCCAGAATTATTTCGTTTACAAATCATGAAGTAACTTTTACTGGTCAGGCTCCATACTAGACCCCTGGAATACATAAATATTCTTGTTTAAAAACCCTTCCTTTTCTTTATCAAAAAAATCTTTACTATTAATAAAAGGATATAACTTTTTACTTACCGCTTCCTGCGGGGTAGTTTCGTAAATATTCAACTCAGTCGTTCCAATCCTGTATTCTTTCGGACTTCCCTTTCTTCTGTTTCCATACTTTTTTCCTCGTCTATCCTGAGATGTTCTGAGAAACAATCTGCACTCCTTCCTAAATTTTAAACCCAACTCACCTTTTATTTGTCTCAGTTAGTTCCATTTAGTTGGTCTTCCTACAATATATATATATATATATATATATATATATATATATATATATATATATATATATATATATATATATATATATATATATATATATATATAAATATATATATATATATAGCTATATATATATATATATATATATATATATATATAACAGACTGCCGGATATCCGATATCCGGCCCATCCCTTATATATATATATATATATATATATAATAATAATATATATATATATATCTATTTATATTGATATATATATATATATATATATATATATATATATATATATATATATATATGGTATGAAGATCCATGATTTGAGTGTAAGATATTGCTTTCTGTCAGACTAAGTTTGGACAAATCTCCATAGTCAAAGTTGAGTATTCTCAAATGTTGAATTTACTTAATAATAATAATAATAATAATAATAATAATAATAATAATAATAATAATAATAATAATAATAATAATAATAATAATAATAATTAATAATAATAATAATAAATATATATATATATATATATATATATATATATATATATATATATATATATATATATATATATATATATATATATATATATATATATATATATAATAAAAATAAATATATATATATATATATATATATATATATATATATATATATATATATATATATATTATCCTTGTTGTGTTAGAGGAATAGGTTAGCTTTATTTATTTTTTGTTTTGTTTTCGTTTACTAAATCTTTTGGAAATAACGTTGTTATTAAATATCATTGGTAAAACATTGCTTTTAAAGTTGCTAAATATGAAATAATATTCCTCCAAGCTTCATATTATTGACATTTGACTACGGACGTAATTACCAACTCTAGCGACACCAGAGGATTTTCGGCCATTTTCATGAAACTTATATGAAATGTTTTGAAATGATCTGTAAAGAAAGAAACACGTTAAAACAAGTTTCGGAAAATGAGTCTGAAAAAAGTTATGAAGTTTCTGAATTTTATATATGAAGCCTATTTACTTGCCAGCTAGTCTTTTTTTAAAATTTTTATAGGCTTATATAAACTTATGATATTGAAGCAATATCTTGTTATTTTTCCAGTACTCACTGGTCGGGGGTACGGGGACGCCCCCCACCCCCGTAGACAAA
>JABUQX010057637.1:42500-45000 GCA_015478945.1 Trachelipus rathkii
ATATATAATATATATATATATATATATATATAATATAAAATATATATATATATAATATATATATATATTATATATATATATATATATATATATAAGTATATATCGTGAGTTATAAACCTTTGACCATAGAACATTTTTAAATAATTTTATTAAAGCCGACTAGTTTCGGGTAAGAATCCTTCCTTTCCCATTTTCAAGACTTACAATATATATAATGATAAAATTTTTAAAAAAAAATTGTTTCCGTGATTAAATTAAAAGAAGTTAAAAATAAATAAAGTGAAATAAATAAACCATATTGAGATAAATTAATGATTAAAATATTAAGTGGTTAAGGACTCATGATTTAAACAAAATCTCACTTCAATATTAAAAGACTGTTAAAGATTAGATTTCCATTTAAGGTCGGTTTGAGATGCCAAATATACAAGGATTCTAACAGCTGAAGATCGGATTCCTCTCCTCAGTTTGGGACAATATTCCAAAATTCGTATCCTGTATATGGTCGTTTTCTTGAAGAGAACTGAGCATTTATAGCTGAATAGGTGGGATGATGTAAATGGGCTAGAGTTCTAAATGAAATACCTTTATGCTCAGCAATACGTAATGTAAAGGCTTCGTAATTGTCTTTCCTATGTAGGTGGCATCGCAGTCACCGCACTTGTAATGATATATTACTGATGAGCATAAGGTAAGGGAGAGTTTATCTTTAAATTTAAAATATTTCCCAATTTTGTTTTCATTCGAAAATATAAATCTAGATTTAAACTGTGTAAAGTTTGTTTTTAAAACCACGTCAATTTGACGTCGAATTTCGTAACTGATTTTCCCCAGAAAAGGCAAACTCATATACAAAATATCCTTAGGAGCTGTTAATTTAGCCTGAGATTTGTCTTGAAATTTTGCTGAAAGTAATTTTCGAAAAGTTGAGTCAATTATAAATTCTGGGAACACATTCTTCAAAATAATGTTTTCAGGAAATCAAGTTCTTTTGTAAGATTAACCATAAAATGACGAAATTTTGTATCCCCTGTCAAAAAGAGTTTTAATTAAGTTGATTTCAAAAATATGAGAAATGAAAGAATAAAATTTTGTCGTCAATCCAGTAAAAGTATATAAGCGAGATGGTGATTGATTGAATTTGGAAGTTGTGTAACAAAGCGTTTATGGAGGGTATAGTTACGAGGAATTGTAGGAGAGCAATAAATAAGCACCTTGAGGAGTAGGGTAGGTGGATAAGGTAACAGTAGGTATTATAGGGGAATTAGTTTATTGAGTGTTGTGAAGAAGATATATGCTGGTATTTTGGTCGAAAGAGTTCGTCGAGTGACTGAAGGACTGATTGGTAAAGAACAAGGTGCGTTTAGTAATGGTAGATGATGTGTCAAATTTTTACATTGAAACAAATGATTGGGAAAGAGAGAGAGAAGAATAAATTGTATCTAGGTTTTATGGATTTGCAACAGCCGTAGGATAGGATTAATAGGGAAGCTCTATGGCAGGTGTTAGTCATATATAATGTTGGTGGTAAGCTTCTGAATGGAATCAAAAGTATTTATGACGATAGTGAAGCGTGTGCAAGAATAAATAAAGTCGAGAAAGTGATTGGTTAATATTAATAGCGCAGAGTAAGGCAGGAATGTGTTATGTCTCCTTGGTTTATTCATTTGTATATGAATGAGGTTATGAAAGAATTAGAGGTGGGGGTGGCAGGGGATGGTGTTAGAATGATGGAGGATGGAAGAGAGTGGAGGGTTTCCTACCTATTATATGCGAATGATTTGGTTTGTGTGGCGAATCTGAAAGAGAGTTTTGAGAGGATTGGTAGAGAGAATTTGTTGTAAGGGTGTGTAAAAGGAGGGGTTTGAAAGTAAACGTAGATAAGAGTAAGGTTATGGTTATGAGTGAACACAGTCCTCGGTGTGAAGTTATGTTAGATGGTGAACAGCTGGAAAAAGTGTCTGAGTTTAAATATTAAAGATAAATGTTGGATGAAGGGAACGGATGATGCAGAGTGTAATAGGAAAGTTGTGAATGGCAGGAAGGTGGCTGGTTGCCAATTAAATCGTTGGTGGATGTAGAGGGACTAAGTCTTGAGTGCACGAGGGTCTTTATGAGGGTAATGTTGTTACCAAGTGTTAATGGTATAGTAGTGAGATCAAGTGGTCTGGAATAAAGTTTGATCTAAAGTACAATGTGTTCAGTATGTAGACAATCTTAGGGGTGTGTTAGTGAGAAGAATTGATAAAATGGAATGAACGTAATTAGAGAGTTGTGTGGTGTGAAGAAAGGGGTTAATGAGAGAATAAATGAAAGTATGTTGAGATGGTTTGGTCATGTGGAAAGGATGAATGATAAACGGATGTATAGTTTTGAGTGTTGTGGGAATCGACCGGCTGGGAGATACGAAGAAAAAGTAGATTGAGTCGGTAAAGAAATGCCCGGAAGGAGAGAAAGGTAAGTTTGACAGAGGCAAGAAGAAGGTGCATAATAGGAGTTA
>JABUQX010057637.1:72500-77500 GCA_015478945.1 Trachelipus rathkii
TCCCTCCTATCAGTAACTCTTACCTCAATCATTTCTTCTTTCAAATAAATCATTCCAGATTCTTTCTCCTTCTTCCAATCTCTCTATTTGTTCCTTCTATTTTCGGTTCGCTTTTGGTTCCCCTAATATATATATACTATATATATATATATACTTATACTATATATATATATATAAATATATTAATATATATATATATATATATCTATATATATATATATATATATATACTTATATATACTATATTATATCATATATATATATATGCTTAAACGCAATAGAATACTTTTATAGGGAAAGTACCTAGGCAATAGGAGCCTTGGGTGCCTTTCCTATATAATATAATATATTATATATATATATATATATATATATATATACCTATATATATATTATAATATATATACTTATATATATATATTATATTATATATATAGTATAGTACTACCCCCACGCCTTAAATATTAATATCAATAAATCTTTAAGAATATATTTAAAAGTAATTTACATGGTCTTCAATATGATGTTTGTGAACTGAGCTTCGATCCTTATTTTTATCTGGATCCCTCTTCGGACGTTGTTCATCTTGAAGACTAAATAAATTTATAAAATTGTAAATTTATGTAATATTGTTAAAATGATAAGTAGTTTAGATTTAAGTACATTTTGATTTATATTTTTGAAAAAAGGTGTGGTGAAAGAATGTTGTTAAGTGTGGGATCCAATGTCATATCTCACACCTTTTTGTATGTTAACAATTAGGAAGATCTTTTTAATGCATGTGAGATTCTATGAGTTTTGCGTTTGGTGGGAGTCAAGTCTGTAAGGATGGGGCGCATTCATTGATGTGATGTTATCGATGACGATTGGATCTATGTGTCGGTAAGAAGGCGGAGTTTTGAGAGTCCATAAGAAAGATATGTTTATGTGAGTAGAGATCTTCTTCTTGATAGTCATTTGTTTTCGGCCTATGTAATGTGAGGTGCCTTGATAGCAATCGGGATTTTGTATATGCAGTTGGTGAGATGTTATTTTGTAATTGAGTTGGTGGTTTGAAGATTCTTTTTTTTTAGAGACGAGGTGTTTGAGGAGGTTAGTCTTAATGTTGAGAGTAAAGTTTTAAGGATTTGATGATTTGGTATATGAGGAATGGGTAAATAGGTGAAAGAGTGTGTGTTGGTCTCGGTGGTAGGGTTGTAGAATTTATTTTTTGCTTTTTTAAGTGATCTTTTGATTGTGTAGGTAGGATAAGAGAGTTTCTTGAAAGTATTGAAAATGTATTTGATTTCATTTTGTAGAAGAGAAGGGGAACAGATGCGTAAAGCTCTTAAGAAGAGGGCGGTAAGAACACCAGATTTAATGTGTTGAGAGTGTGTGGAGTACCAATGTATGTAAGAAGGGTTGAAAGTAGGTTTGCGGTAAACGCTAAAGAGTATGGTAGGACTATTATGCCAAGAGAGGAGGGTATCTAGGAAAGGTAGGGTGTGGTTATTAGAGAGTTCCATTGTGAAATTTATATTAGGGTGGATGGAGTTGATGTGGTCAAGTATGAGAGTTGGGTTGGTGGTTAAGGGAGTGGAGATAAAAATATCATCCACATAGCGAAGCCATGTGGTGTTGGAAAGAAGAGGGTGGTTAAGTATGAAAAAGTGTTCAATAAGTTCCATGAATATGTTGCTAAGTATGGGGGAGAGAGGAGATCCCATGCTTAGTCCTGAATTTTGTTTGTAGAAAGTGTTGTTAAAATGGAAAAAATTGTGTTCAAGGGTGAGTAAAATTAGTTGTTTGAGGAAAGGGAAAGGGTAATCTAGGTTGTAATTGTTTTCGTTAAAGAATCTTTCTAGTAAGGAGATGGTGAAAGGGACAGGTACTGACGTGAAAAGGGAGGTAACGTCAAAGCTGAGAATGTGGTTATTGTGGGGCAAGATATTATGAGTTTTTTGAATAAAGTCTTCAGAGTTTTTTAGGTGGGAAGGTGAGATATGTCCTAGTAAAGGTTTCAGTTGTTTGGACAACCATGAGGAGAGTTTATAGGTAACAGAATTAGTGTTGGAGATGATAGGTCTGACGGGGATGTTGTTTTTATGTGTTTTAGGTACTCCGTAGAATTGAGGTATACGGGGAAGCTTAGGTTTTAGAACAGGGAGAAGGTTTGGGTGGTTTTTTGTTATGACTTTGAGCTTGTGATTGAATGTGTTGTGAGAGTTTTGAAGAGGGTTTTTATAATGGAATAATCTCTACCGCTCATATTAATAAAACACCCAAAAAATTTTATGATGCACTAATCTCACTGAAGAAAAATAATAATTTGGTAATATCCAGATCAGATAAAGGACAGAATCTTGTTATCCTAAACAAAGATGATTATCTTTCAAAATGTACAGACCTACTTAATGATACATCTACTTACACTTTACTCAATAAAAACCCTTTCAATCACAAGCTCAAAGATTCTTTAACGAAAATAATTACAACCTAGATTACCCTTTCCCTTTCCTCAAACAACTAATTTTACTCACCCTTGAACACAATTTTTTCCATTTTAACAACACCTTCTACAAACAAAATTCAGGACTAAGCATGGGATCTCCTCTCTCCCCCATACTTAGCAACATATTCATGGAACTTATTGAACACTTTTTCATACTTAACCACCCTCTTCTTTCCAACACCACATGGCTTCGCTATGCGGATGATATTTTTATCTCCACTCCCTTAACCACCAACCCAACTCTCATACTTGACCACATCAACTCCATCCACCCTAATATAAATTTCACAATGGAACTCTCTAATAACCCCACCCTACCTTTCCTAGAGTACCACATCCTCCTCTCTGGCAATATAGTCCTACCATACTCTCTCCTTTAGGCGTTTACCGCAAACAACTACTTTCAAACGCCTATCTTTACATACATTGGGTATCCACACCACTCTCAACACATTAATCTGGCTCGTTCTTCCGCTCATTCTTAAGAGCATTTAGCGCATTCCCTGTCTCCCCTTCTCTTCTAAGCAAATGAAATAAATACATTTATCAGTACTTGCAAGATACTATCAAGCTAAAAAGACATTCAGAAGATGACGTAAAATGGCAAAGATAAATTCTACACCCTACACCGAGACCACCACACACTCTTTCACCTTATTTACCCATTCCTCAATATACACATCAATCAATACCTTAAACTTTACCCTCAACATTAGACGTAACCTGCTCTAACCGCGTCTATAAAATCGGGACATTAAGACTAACCTCCTCTAACACCGCGTCCTCTAAAAATAATCTTCAACCAACCACTCATATACACACATCAACATCTCACAATGCATAATACAAAATCATATGCTATCATGCACCTCACATTACCTACGAAGAGTAAAATGACTTCAAATGACGACTCATTCAATTCATCATAAACATGATCTTTCTTATGACTCTCAAAACTCCGCTCTTACCACACATAGATCCAATCTCAATCATAACATCAACATCAATGATATGCGCCCCATCCTACAGGTACTCGACCCCACCAAACGCAAACTCATAGAATCACTATGCATAAAAAATCTTCCTAATTTTAACATACAAAAAGGTGAATATACATTTGATCCCACACTTAACAACATTCTTTCCACCACACCTTTTTTCAAAAATATAAAATCAAAATTTACTTAAATCTAAACTACTTATCATTTTAACAATATTACATAAATTTACAAATTTTCATTAAATTTTATTTAGTCTTCAAATAACAACGTCCGAAGAGGATCCAGATAAAATAAGGATCGAAAGTCACGTTCACAAATAACACATATGAAGACCTTTGTAAATACTTTTAAAATATATTCTTAAGATTTACTTGATATTAATATTATCAAGGCCTTATACACTATACTAACTAAAAAACTGGCTGAAAAAATAGCTCTGATTATACACTATATATATATATATATATATATATATATATAAATATTTGCTTAAACGCAAATAGAATATTTATAGGAAAGTCACCCTAGGCACTATGCCTAGCGTGACTTTCATATATATATATATATATAATATATATATATATAAATCAAATAATTATATATATATATACTATATATATATATATATATATAATATATAATATAATATATTATATATATATATATCTACTATAATTAAATATATAACTATATATATACATATATATATATATTATATCTATTATATAATATATATATATATATATATATATAATATATTATATATAATAATATTATATATATATATCTATATATTATTATATATATATCAAGAAATGAATACCCTGCATCAAATTGTATTTGTAATAACCCCCCCTGTGTATTTTCACCATGCTTCGATTCGATCCTGGACCCTATACATCAGGGAGTATTTACAAATACAAATTTGATTGCAGGGTATTGCATTTCTCTTCGTACATAAAGACCCCACCGGTCTTGTATTATATTCCCCATCCCAGCGCAGCTACCTGGTTTGGCCCTACGCCCGAGTGCGAGCTGGAGGAATACGTAGTAATGCTCTACTATGAAAAAAAAATAGTCAGAGTATCTCGGATTCTACTTTTGTCTCGTCGTGGCGTAGTGGTAAAACACTTGCACGCTCATCTCCTAGGGTCAGGATCGAATTCCAGCATGGTGAAAATACATCAGGGGTATTTAACAAATACAAATTTTGATTGCAGCTGCATTGCATTTCTCCTGCACATAATGATACCCCGGTCTTGGTATTATTATTCACCATGCGCGGTATCATGTTTGGTCCTACGCCCCGTAGTGCGAGTGGGAGGAACACGTAGTAATGCTTTGCTTGGACAGTAGATAGTATTCATCGGAATTCTTTTTTATTGTCTCGTCGTCGTGGCGTAGTGGTCCAAACACTTGCACGCTCGTCTGCTAGGGTTCAGGATCGAATCCCAGCATGGTGGAAATACATCAGGGGTAATAATATATATATATATATATATATATAT
>JABUQX010057638.1:0-27500 GCA_015478945.1 Trachelipus rathkii
CCATCTCTGATTATCAACACATGCTGACCACACCATTGATCATCACAAGCAACAGTTACAAAAAATGTATTTTTTCCTCTGATAGAACTTCCTCTTGTTGGGTAACTTTCTTAACATGTGAAATATTTAATGATGAAAACCGTTTCACTTCAAGAGTAGTTGCTGAAACTGGTTTAAAGTATTGCAGTTTGTGTGTGCCCGGAATAGACTTTGCAATTGGGAATTGTTTTTTGAGAAGCTGATCTTCTTCTTCTTCATACTCTTTAGTAGTGGAAAAATGACATCCTATATGTTTAATATTTTCATTTGCAAATCTATAAAGATGTTTAGCAGTGAGAATTTGATCATTATAAGGCTATTGCAAAACTAGCATTGCCAGCTAGTCTCTTAATGGTACCTCCAAGATCATCACAGGGTCCTTTTCCATGACTTGTTGAAAAAAAGTTCCATTCTGCCTCAATCTCAAAATCAGAGTAATAATGACAAAGATTCAAGAAATTTTTACAATTTTATTTTTATTATTATTTTATTGATTGATGTGATATTACTTTTCAGGAATTTTTTTTTTATCAAATGTTTTTGGAACAGGTGTACAGAAACTGTGTTATGTATGTTACATTCTGATATAACAACAAAGTTTAGATGGGCAATATCATTTTCATTCCTGTAATAGATTACAAATGGATGCAGTGTTGCCATTTGGTTGTTTCGGTGGAAACTCTGGACTTCATCTTGAAGAATAAATAAATAACTTTCTGAGAAATCACACAACAAAAACCTCTCTATCTTTCAAAGAACATTTTGTTTCACAATAATGAGTAGTTTGCATTTTTGTTATGAAATCATGTATTTGGTATTGCTTCAACTGTTCATAAAAATGATTGGGGCATTCCATGACAAATCAACCAAAATTTTTGACATTTGTAACCATCAAGTCTTGGATTCTGCTTAATTTTTGCTATACAAGAGAGTTTATGACGCTGATTCCAATGGTGCCACTCCCATGTCTCTACGATCAACCGTTCTCGAGATGTGGGCGTGTCATTTTCAGGTGGAGCCATGGGGTCCCATAATTTGGGGGTCTATCTCTCAGAAACTTTTAAAGTAAACCCCACAATATTATATATTGTTGGATTCGGTTTGAAAAGTGCTTGATCATAGGTTTAAATTTCTAATATCTAAAGTAATTCTAAAAAAGTTATTTAAAAAAATATTTTCCTTCACCTTCCCCCCCTGTACATTCAATTTTCAAAAAAAAAATTCTCATTTTCAATTTAAACCATCTATCTACAAATTCCAAAAATAAATTCAATGGGCACTCTATGGGATCATTCTCAAAAACAACTTTGAAGTTTTTAACAAAAAAATTTCCTTTTTCGCACATCTTAAGATAGAAATAGGTAGAGGTTTGTATGTCTACTTAACTCTTTAATAGAAAGAAACTCAACTCTTATTGCTGATCATGACTTTTATTTTGGTATTTAAATATAAACCAGAACTTTACAACACAAAATTTTCATTTCATAATTACAATTAAAAGTAGTAACCAAACTTTTAGTTAGCTAAATGTGAACAAATATATACGATATATCTTAAGTTATATACCTACTAAAAACTAAAAGTAAAATTAAAAGATACTATGAAAGCCTAATATCTAGAATAAAAAAAAAAGTTACATACCAGACATTGTTAAATTATATATTATTAATTGATGGAGCTAATAAAGTTTCTAAAAAATGCTGATAGAAATTGAAGTAAGATGTGGTTAAGTTTGCAAAGAACCTGTAGTTTATAATATATAAATATAAATTTATAAAAGTGAATTAGTTCAGCTCTTTCATATTAAAGGAATATTGAATTGTTTCAGTTCAAGCTTTTAAATTGGGCGGATTAAGAATTCTTATTATATTTTCCGAAGGTAAATAACATTTGTCTTTTGTTTGAGGAAAAAAATAAAAATCATTAATTCCAAAAGGATGCAGAAAATCTATTTCATTGTCAATGAATTCATCATTCTTTGATATGACTATCCCAACCCACTTAATAGCATTATAAAGGCATAGAATGTACTGACTAATTTTTGGAGTTGATGTTTTTTATATTTTCAATTATTTGGTTATCATTTAAATATTTTTCAAATCCAATCTCAACAAATAATATTTCATAAACCATTAATTTTCACAATTTCTAATGGTACAAATAGATCAAACTTTTGTGTACCTGCTAGTGTAGTCAAGTTTGTAAATCTATCTTTCAAAAAATGTTGTTGCTTCAATTTCATTGTGATCTATGTAAAAAAAAGTTTATGCTGTTACCTAAATTTTCTTCACAAAACTTAAACATGTCTTTACTATTTAGAATTTGATCACAAAAGGTTCTCTGCAGACTAGCTTTACACACACATCTCTTGACAGTTGCTCCTATTCCATCACAGGAACAATTACCAAGAAATGCTGCATGAAAAGGCCACTCACATGTTACTCCAAAATCTTCAAAATGATAGGTTATGTTCATAAAACTGAGCTTATTCTTGTACTAACCTGCACATCCATCTGTAAAATATTGCATTTTACTCAAGTTTGGACACAAAGTTTTAACTTCAAGTATAAGTTTTTTCAGGAAACTATAGACCATAACAGTATTATATTTAAGTAAGGGGGATAAAAAGCAAAAGCTTTTATGGCATAATTCATCATTTCCTTTAAAAATACACTGCAAATGGATGCATGGTGGCATGGGAATTCTCCCAATGAAAGCCTTGGGCCTCATCCTGTACAACAAAACTGTAATTCTTAGAAAAATCTATAAGAATGACTGCCTCATCGTTCTTTAGATTGTTTTTCAGTTCCTTGAAATAATTTCTGAGATTTTCCCACATAATGATGACGAGTGAGTTTTATAATTTTGTCGCTTAAGGAATTTAGGTATTGATCAAAAGGCTCATTTACCTCATTCAGTGTGCATTTATTAAAAAATAATATAAATATTAAGACAAATAAATAAATAATATAAAATAAAACATTTATGAGCTGGCTTTTTGTGATTTGGGATGTTCCATTAATATATTTATTTTAACAATTTACATGTACCTTCCTAAGATTCCTATTAAATTGTATAAAATTTAAAAAAAAAACAAAAAACAAATATACAACCAATGAGATTAAGATGATAATGAGATTAATATAATAATTTAAGATGATAATGAGATTGTATAATCATATAGATTATATAGAAAATAATGTAAATATGAAAACATGATAAATAAAACGATATAAAAATGAAAGTACAAATACTAAATTGATACACAAATATAATGAAATAGAATTAACATGAAAAGATATTGTTGTTGGGGAAGGGCTAATGCAGGTAGCCCTTTTAATATATATATAGCTATTATATATATTATATATATATATAATTATATATACTATATATTATAATATATATATATATATATTATATATATATATATATATATATAATTATTAATATATATATATTATATTATATATATATATATATAATATTATATATATTATTCTTTCTTCATCTTCCTTTTAATTCACAAAAGACTGGAGTAAGGTGTGTGACAAAGCACGGAAAGAATATGACAAAAGTCGAAAAGAAAAGCCAGCCTCCGCCCCCTCAGTACCATTTAATTAGTAAGAATCGGCAGTCAGAAAATCCACCTAGAGCTTCACGGGACCGGACGATCCTCACTATGGTAAATCCGTCAAGTGAAGGGTTAATCCCGGCCAGGTGGACCACAACCCTCACAAACTCCGCAATTCCCTCTATCATGCACCTTTCTTTTCGCCTCTGCAATCCACATTCTCTCCTGAAGACATTCTTTACGACTCAATCCACCTTTTCTTCAAGTCTCCCAGCCGGTCGGTTTCCACCACACTCAACTATACATCCGCTTAACAACCGACTATCATTCATCCTTCCACATGACCAAACCATCATTTCAACATTACTTTCATTTATTCTCTCATTTACCTTTCTTCACACACAAACTCTCTAATACGTTCATTCCTCATTTTATCATTTCTTCTCAAACCTAACACTAAGATTGTTCATCTGAACACATGAACTTTAGATTTATACTTCTTATTCCAACATAGTCTACTACTATACAATAACAAAGGTAACAACAAACTCTCATGAAACCCTAGCGCACTCCAGACCTAGTCCTTTTACATTCATCCAACGAAATTGCACCAGCCACTTCATGCCATTCACAACTTTCCTACTACAGCTCTGCATCATCCGTTCCTTCTCATCTAACACCTTATTACCCTAAATATTTAAACTCGACACTTGTTTCAGCTGCTCACCACTCATAACTTCACACTGAAGGACTGTCCTCACTCTAACACAATTACATAACAATAACCATAATCTACGTTTAGTTTCAAACCGCTACCAAATCCTCCAATATCTTCTCCTACCAATCCTCTCAACTCTCTTCAGATTCACACAAGACCAAATCATCCTCATTTATAGGTAGGGCACCCTCCATCATGCTCCATTCTCCATCATCTAGACACATTTCTGCCACCCCCGACCTCTATTCTTTCATACCCTCATCCATACAAATTGAATATACAAGGAGACATAACACAACCTGTCTCACTCCGCTATTAATCTAAACCAATCACCACACCATTTTTCTTACACATGCCTCACTATCTCATCATACTTTTGATTCCATTCAGAAGCTACCAGCCAACACCATTATATCAACTAAACTGCCATAAGAGCTTCCTATAGACCCTATCATACGCCTGTTGCCAAATCCATAAAACCTAAATATCAATTTATTTTCTTCTCCTCTTTTCTCAATCCATTTGGTTTCAATTTGTAAAGATTGATCCAACATCTCTACCTATCCTACGCTACCTTGTTCTTCACCAATCAGTCCTTCGTCACTCGATGCATCTCTTTCGCGCAAATCCAGATATATCCTTTCCTACAACACCCAATAAACTAATTCCCCTATAATTTCTACAGTTCCCTTATCTCCATACATTACTGCTCTTCTCCAATCCTGGAACTATACCTTCATAAACGCTTATTATCCAACTTCGAATCCAATCATCATCTCTGCTCCGTTTCTTGATATTTCACCAGTAATTTCATCTATACTGCAGATTTACGCATTCTTTAACTTTCTCCTGCTACCCATGTACCTCCTACTTGTAATAACATCAACTCCGAATACCTCTTCCTTCTTGCACCATCAAACCACACACCATATACTATCACCTCTTCATTACTGCCAAATTATGCAGATTTCGAAGTGTTTCTTTTCACACTCTCACATCTTTCATCAGTTACAAAAGCCCCATTCCTATTCATTATTCTAAGCAGGTTCTCTTTATTTTCATTCTAACCTTTTGCGCTTCCCCAGAAGAGCTCTATTCTTGTAAGTCCCATTCATCTCCTTCAAATGTTTATTTACTTCTTCTTTTCTCCTTCGTATGAATCTTTTAGTTTTCTTTTTCTCCTTATATAATTCAGCATCTTTTTTTTTTTGAAACTTTATCATTGCTTTTAATAACATTCAATCAAACGCTTCTTTTTTACTTTTAAACCGCTTGCATCACCTCTTATTCCACCCACTTACTGTTAACATTCGTACTTCTACTTTAGAACATCCACATACTTCTTTGCACTACTAACTTTTCATTTGCTTCCAGATTTTGTTCAGTTTCATATGTTTCACATTCAACTGATTTACTTGCGAGCGCTGCGCTCATATTCATCCTTATTACCTTGTTCACGTTAACTTCTCACTCTTAATTTTACCACTTCCTTTCGTATCACTTCCTCTCCATCCGAGCCCCACTAACTTAATTTTACAATAGAACAACATAATGATCCTATAATTCCATTCCAACACCCTCACTGATTTACCATCCAACACATACTTCAACTTTCGATCACATCAAAATCAATCATACTTTTACTTCGATACATCTCTACCTACACCCACTCTAGTAATACATATATTTATACTTATATATTATCATTATATTATATAATTATATAATATAATATATATATATATATATAATATATATATATATATATAATATATATATATAATATAATATAATATATATTATATATATATTATATATATATATATATACTATTCATATAATTATATATAGAGAGAGAGAGAGAGAGAGAGAGAGAGAAGAGAGGAGAGAGGGAGAGAGCGAGAGAGAGATATTTTGTCCAGTACGCAATTACCTCTGCGCATCCTTATGTACAAGATTATATTACGCTTGAAGGTAGTTATATTTCAATTTCTACAATAAATTTTTAATTCCAAATCGATAAGGAAATTTTTTCACTTTTAAATATAAAAAAATAAAAAAATAAAAATAATTAAGTCTAGCTTTCCTCGTCAATGATCTCATACTAGTTCAGGTCCGAAAAAAAATTTAAAGGTTGAATGACTTTAACTCCGATGGATTTTCTGGCAACTTGGTGTATTCTTTGTTGAGAGCTCTGTTCCTCTTTTTGAGAGCTTCTTCAGTATTCTTTGTTGAGAGCTTCTTCAGTATTCTTTGTTGAGAGCTTCTTCTATATTTGTTGAGAGCTTCTTTAGTATTTTTGATTGGTTGGAGTTTTCTTATCTTGAAGGATTCTCAATAAACTTCCTTTTGCCTGTATTTTGTATGGTTTGTATAATAGTAGGGGAATTTTTATACTGAAGGTGTGGCCTGAACTTTGCGTGTGTTAACTAATGCGAGGTTTGTTTTGTCAACGTTTAGATATCTTTATGTGTTGAAATCTGAAAGTAAAATTAATCATGTTTCTCCTATGTTTTTGTTGTTTGCGATTATTACATCATTTATTCTGTAGCATTCCTGATCTTTGTTCTGACTAATATTTTAGGTTTCAATGCATTTTTTCAATGTAGTACTCATTAGTTTTTTACAGTATTTATTGTTCCAGTATATAGTTCTTTGATGTACTTTTCTGTACAATTGGTATCTGGTAAAGTTTTGATCGTTTAACAATTTTTATCTTATTTAAATATTTGTTCTTTGCTTTTCTCATTTTTTTGAACGCTTTATTTATGTATATTTTCAGGATAATTTAGTTTATGAAAGCTATTGGAAATAAAAACATTAAAAAATAGCTAAAAAATAATGACAAAAAATGGCTTTCCAATTTCCTCACCAACCGTTTTTACAAAAGTCTTATACAAAAACCTCTCCAATTCTATCAACTTACAAAACGGCGTCCCAACAGGGAGCCATTCTCTTTCTCCATTTTTATTCACCTTTTTCATTTAAAGAGCTTCCCACCCCAATGCCATCAAACTTATCACTTATGCAGACGACATCAGCCTTATTTCCCCAGACGTAAACACAGCCTCACAACATACCCAAGAATATCTACATTTATTAGAAAATTGGTTAATCTATAACAGAATGACCGCATCCCCCCTTAAGTCATCAATCACCCTTTTAAACCACTGACCGTCATCAATCCTCCCTCATAATTACACTGAACAACAACCCCCTTCCTTTAAACAAAACCCAAAAAATACTAGGACTTACCTACGACACCCACATGACATTGTAGGGGTTGCTGTCACGGTAACTCCTACTCTATTGTGAATATGTGGGCAATGATATTTGTTTATTTTTGTTTAAGATTTATTCTCATTTGTATGCTTTTGTGCCATAATCAGAACTTTTTTCCCAAATCTACTAATCTACTGTTTTTTAGGAATATATAAACGTAGATAGTAGCCATTTTCAGCTATAAATATTTTGTGAAGTGGAACAACTTTTATTCTGTCCATTCACTCATTCACTACATCAGGCATTAGGATTCCTTGTGGACAAGGGATTTCACCTCCGTAAAAGTAAGATGTTACTTTTACTATGTTGATACTAATTGTCTTATTGTTTTATAGAGGTGTATGTTGCTCCATTTTGAGATACCTGTGTGGCATGGCTTATGGTTATTCCTTTTTGCAGTATTGCAGCAGTTCTCCGAGCTTACCCAAGATTTGACCAACAACCCTTGGAGGAAGAATTGATATTATTATTTAAACCATTTCTGAACATAATTTAAAGCCTGCTTAAGTATTTCTAAAACGTATAAAAATACAATTGTTTACATGATAAGAGTTAGGTTTTATGGTACCAATAGAATAAAAAAGGTTATTAGTTTATGTTCTAGTGCAGAGGCACATTCTCCATTCTAGTGCTGGGGCTATCGTCTCCATTTTAGTGCCGGGAATTACTGTTCTATTATTCTATTAGTCTACTACCCGAAATTCTACCGCCGAAAAGCAGAACCACATTCAATTCAGCACTGGGAGTGTTACAACGACAAACATAAAGATAAGAGTCTCATTGTTTGCATCCTTCCACACACATACATACACGTATGTTCTTGTTCCTTGTTTATATGTACTTACTCTGGGAGCTTGACTTGAATTTACTTAATTGAATTGTCTGATCTTCAATTCAACACGATCTTAGGTTTGGGTCTACTCTTAGACCAAACCAGCAGCTAACAGATACTCAGAATCGTCACACTTAGATTACCCCCCCCCCATTAATTTAATAAACGTTATTTTAAGACGTATTGTTTTCTTTCCCTTGATCATCAATTCATCGAATTTGTTATATTGTGCAAAAGGGAATCTTCATCACGTCCACTTACTGAAGATTCATCATTTGCATAAAGACCGAAGTGGAATTGTTCAATGGTAATTACGTAGTTACCGTTAGAAATTAACTAATGCTATCACTAATAGCGGTGTAGGTAGGTTAAATATTAACTTAGTGTTTTCAGACTAACCTTTTTAACACCTAGTCGCCACAGTAACAGTAGTACTAACTGACTAATTTTCTCTCTGTCTCTGTTTCTCTTATTAGAATTAATCCATTAATCTTTACTGACAGTTCCTTTTAGTCTCTGATCTTCGACGCTGTCTTAGTTTCTGATCTCACTTTCTGAATTTATTGGGTGGTTTGGGGACTCTGTTAACAGTAATAATCCGGGTTCTTAACATATCAAATGCGCCTCACATACTCTTTAAATTTAGTTGGCGCCCGAACAGGGACTGCCATTTTGCATGTTTAATTAGAATTCCTATAGTAGGGTTTAACAAAGTAATCAGGGTAGATACTACATACCTGAACAATTCCAATTCGCAAATTCAAGGTCAAGTCAAGTCCAGAGTTTTGATACTGCTTTAGTTTCAAAACAAACTTAACCTCCTTTTCCTGCAACGCTTTTCTCACTTAACATCCCTCATTTATATTTTGTTTGTTTATATATATTATTTTTTATAATATATTTTTTGATTATAAACATTTCATGTACTAACCCTAATGATGACTTCTTCCAACAGATCTGCAGGGCTTGGGGGTGATGGAGTGAATGTGGGAGTGGGTGAGGTTGAGAGTCGGCGTGACATGGGAGCAGTGGGCGGTGGTTTAGCGAATATGGGTGGTGATATTGAGGAGGAGATGCCTCCAGCGACTCAACAAGATCTGTTGAAGTTCATCAGAGAGAGGGAGAGAGATGAACAAGGCAGAGTTCAGAGAGACCCACCACCACCTAGAGTTCCTCAGCAGTTAACACAGGTAGATCCAGGAAATCCACCTCTTCAGGAGTTCCTGGCTACCATTACGCAGGAATTTAAGTTCCTAAAAGAGGAAACGGCCTTATTGAGGGCACAACAGGCTATACCACCACAACCACCGATTGTTGCTACAGCTACTCCAGTAATGACAACAGATGTGTTGTCCAACGAGATGGCTCTAATAAACTTTGGGTCACCTGTTTCACCATTACTAACAGCACCAATGCAGCAACAACAACAGTTCTATCCAGGAACTATGGCTCAAACTTTTGTAAGTTCCCCTTCTTCTGAAGTTCATTACACGACGCACACGACGACTCCCCCAACATAACTGACTGACGCTACTAACAGACAGCAATATATACCTCCTTATTTCAATGATCCCTTGACTTCAAGTCCTTCAGAGATACCGATAACAGTTCAACAGCCTGGTATCGTACCGCTTATCGATACCCGGTCATATGTTGTTCCGCCTCAACCACAACCGATTTACTCTCTTGCAGATAATAGAGAGCCAGCTTCAATACTCGCACCTAGTAGATTAGACATTTTGGAGCGGCACATGCTTCTAATGTCTCAATCTATTCTCTATCTGGCTGAAATCGCCAAGAACTCCAGAAAAGTGAAAGTGGTTGAGCCAGGAAAGTACAAATATGAGGCTGATCAGGATTTGGTTAGTTATTTCGCCGATTTTGAGCAGTATTGCTCATTTAACTATCCAAATGCACCTCATCAATGGTTAAGGCTACTAGGCAGGCAACTTGAAGGTTCGTTCCTGCAGCTGTACAACTTACTTATTAAAGATGACAGGAACTATGGTTCTATCAAAGAGACTCTACTAACATGGTACCAGCAAGAGGAGAAAAGGAAAGATGCACATAAGCTCAATGCTTATTCAGCTAGGACTCCCGGTGAAAGCGTCCGGATGTACGCTCTTCGCCTGGAACATCTCGAAAGAAAGCTATCGTGGGCAGAACATTGAGAGAACATGATTCTCTAAGTACCGCTTTCCTAACCTGAGTCTTCTCTTAGTCGAGAAACGTGTATTCGGAATACTCACCCAGCAAGAGGAAGATGAGTCGAACATCGTTGACATGGCGAAGTAGTGAGTCTTGCAGACACATAATTCGGTGACTACAATAGGGAAGAAGTAGCAGCTTCTTCTACAGCCGGTTTCGTGTCTTCGATCAACCTAAACAGACTAGAACCGAGACAATCAGAATAGATGCTCATCTAAATCCAGGTTGGTCGGGAGTTTTACATCCCAACATGCACAGCCACAACCACTTAAAACAAACAATACCCGCAATATAATACACGTAACAATAACAATACCCGTACTTATCGCCTTCATCCAAGTCACAGAAATCAGACCCAAAGACATACTTACCACTCCGACACGCTCACAACGAGAACAGCTAACAGAAAACACTCGTTTGTGATTATGTGAGAATGTTGGGCCACGTGATGGATAGAATGCTACAAGTTTTAGAGTATTGCAGTTATTGCTCGAAAGCGGGGGCATAAAAGGATGAACTGTAAGTCTTCAGATCACCTCCAGTACGAAACAATTAAATTCGGGTGAGTGTGTCCGTTTGTAAAGGGCCACATGCGGGTATGGACTGCCCAAATAAGACACCACCGCGAGGTAAATCTCAGAACCAGAGGTCACCACAAATAACAAAAAAATAATCACACAGCTCTGTTCAAACAGGAAACATAATTCCCCACGCGCGGACAATCAACACAGAGCACTAACATGCGTGACTCACCAAGGCCGCAACGGAAGTTTTTAGACCCGTGCGACTGGTGCCATAAGTCACATATGGAAGCCGATGCATGGGTCCTTCTTCAGAAAAAGATCAAGCTGGAGCTTTAAACTGCAAGTTCCACGGAAATGGAGCCTCAGTGGGAATAACAGCTTACAGCCCGCTCATGGATACCAATGCCTTAGTAGACATAGTAAATAGTGATAGAAGTAGTGCTAGCACTTTTCCTGTAGCCGTAGACTTAGTAGTCGATAGCAGTAGTGCTAGGACCCTTCTACCAGACACAAAGACTCTTTTAAATGACACAAGGACTACTAGTGATAGTAATAGAGATAGTTACTCTCTTTCTTCTCACGTAGTATGTAGTAGTAGTTCCCATACGGAACCAGTAGTATCAGTCGTAGCAAGTAGCCTCCCTATGGAGACTGTCGTGGTAGGAAGTAGCGATAGTCATAGTGATAGGCAGGTGAAATCAGCAGCAGCAGCAAACAACTTGGTGAAACCTCATGATAAGTCCGAGGGTATTTATCATGTCCATCTGGCAGTAAACAATTTTCCAATTGAGGATGATATGGTAGTTACCATAAATCTCTGCCAGGCAGAAGTTGATCCACTAATTGTTTGTGTGAAATTAGAACACAACAGCTCTAATGTGTATGATTGCCTTGTTGATAGTGGGGCAGGTGTAAGTTTGGTGAGTGAAGCAGTATTGCCGACCTTGCATGAACCAGTTGAGCTTTTGCCATCTGCAAAAGTAGGGGTGAAAGAAATTAGTGGTTCGGAAGTGGCAGAATTCGATTGACAATATGTAACCTAACTCTTTCGTTCAAGATGGCTTTGAACTCAGGCCTACCAAATGTTTTCATCGTTCTGAATGAATATTATGGATTCCGCCATAATATTGGGAATACTCTCTACGGGATAAATGAGCTCCTGCCTGATTGTTCTCAATAAAGAACTCTTCGTGAGAAGAGCCACGATGACTATAACGTAATAGCTTCAGGAATTACTCGCCTACGTGTTACGTACTCATCCTCAATGTGGGTCGTATCACAGACAGTTTACACAGTTCTTATTTATTCAACAATTCAAATTATCGATGATACTAGTACATCTGATAAAATAACCCCAATGATAAAGATCTAAAGTTTGATCATTAGAGTTTTCAGAACAGAGGTATGCAGGATGTGGTCAGGGTAATAGATGTAAAGCAATTACAGATTCTCAGTTTAGTAGTTTGAAATATGGATCCTATTTCCAAACTGGTTCAGCGAATTGCTTTATGTTTTTCTCTTGATTTCTGGTTATTATGGTTTTAGGAGCTTCACTTTTCTCTGTGCCCATATCGGACGAAATAAACTTCTTCAGCTTATTTACAAGCATTTTTGGCACCCGCGTGTAAACCGGGTGGTCTCAGACATCGTTAGATGCTGTCCGATATGTCAAAGACAGAAAACATTCTCTTCTGTCATGACACCTCCGATGCTAAAGATTTTAGCCGAGTATCCATTCGACTTGTGTGCAATGGACCTCCTACAATTTCCTCAAACAGGTTCAGGTCACAAGTATTGTATGGTGCTCATTGACCACTGTCAAGTGGGTTTCTGTTGTTTCCTTTATTCAAACAAAACCAGTTTTCTGTTTCTAACAAGTTCAAACATCAATCTTCCGTTTCTTTCCTAAAGTTCCGAATCGAATTCTCACTGATATGGTGCTGAATTCAACTTCTCAACTTTCCAAATGTTTCTTCAAGACACAATCTCAAGCGTATAAGACACTTTCTCCGCTTCACCTGCTAGTATGGGGTTTTGTGAGCGCTTCACAGAGTTTAATTCAAATCATTAAATGCTTGGTGCTTGAAAATCCAGTGGTTGGGATATGAGGACTTCTTCTTCTGTTCCATTTACAACACACAGCACATAGTGTCTCGTGTATTTCACCTTCCGACTTTCTTTTGCAGAAGGCTCATTCTCCAACACACAGTTTTCTTCCACAATATTGGAAAGAAGGTAGTGCGAACTTCCGACATTTTCGCGTCGGACAGAGAGTTGCGAATAATAAGTAATCGCCTGGTCATAGCAGCTGATTCAGAAGTTCAGAGCGATGGGAAGGCCCTATATAATCACTGCAGTACTGATAACCGGGTCACCTACCGTTATTATGACGTGCTAGTGACGCAACAAAATAGATTACAGAAGTCCTATTTCCTCTCATCTACGAGGGATGGATAGATATTCCAATCTTGCAAGATATTTAGCTCGCAACCCTGAGGTGCGCGAGAATTCTTTACCGACGAGGATGAAGAAGACGAAGAAGAGGTTGAAGATGCAGAAGACTCTGATGATGTTAATTCAGTTGCTAACAGTTCTTCAATATCCGACAATGATGTTGAAGAAGATCCATTTCAACCCATCGAAGACGATGATGACGAAAACGATTTTGAGGGATTTCTTTCCACGAAGTCCCCCATTTCAATGGTCTATCCGAGGTTGCTACCTTATGGGATCAATAGAACAACTGGTACGTTGATCACTGCAGAATCAACATGTCCCTGTGAGAACTCCAGTCTTTCACCTACAGTGATTCAGCACTTTTCGTTCTCCGCCCAAGGTTACTTTTGTGCTTCCTCCAACCGATATAACAGATTCTTCACGAACCATTCCGGTTCCTCCATTATCCTTACAGCAGAATATCTCTGCTATTTCCCCAATTCTTCACAGTCCTAGTGTGTACAGCCCATCTATGGATTACCATGACTTTTATACTCATGAATATCCTTCACAACTTCCAGTTTCTTCGGCTGTTACACCTATCAGTCACACTATTGTGTCATCAGTTCTGACTTCCCAATCTCCGGCTATAACAAATCCAAATACAGTTGCTTTTCACTCGGTTAGTAATTTAGAGGGAGCGTCTTTCTTGGGTTCTTTCTTCAAGGATAGACCAAGTTCCAATCTCCTTGGTCCTTCAACAGTTCTTAGTTCTTCTCGAACTCAACAAGATTCGCCTCCACCTTTTTCGCCTTTCAATTTCAGTACGTCTTCTCAACATTCCGATTTCTCAGGTTTCCATTCTGGTCCTTCATCTTCTCCTCCTTCAGAATATTATCAGTTACCATCACTTTTTCAACTTTCTCAAACACCACCAGCTCCATATCATGTAGTTGGTGAAGTTCTCGGTGATCCTGCTCATCTCCAACTTGATGACAGTGATCTCGAGTTAGTTCACATCGGAGAAGAAGACTTGACCAGGTTCAATTTTCCACCTCGCCCATTTACTCGACGTATGGGACAGGTACCTGATCTTCCGAATGTGATGGAAACTCCTCTAGAATACGTGCTCAATAGAAGAAGGAGTAGTTTGTTATAGACCGGTTAGTAGTTAATAGTTTCTAAAAATGATTATCAGAATTCTCAACAGTTCATCAATTTCTTTCTCAATAGGATCTGCCGTTGTTCGTTGAACTGAACGCTTGCTCGCTCCTGTGGTATTTCGCTCTCTTCCTCATCATTTTCCCATTTTCCTTCATTCTTCCTGGGTTCTGTGAGTTCTGGGAGGGAATGATCATGGGGTGGTACAGGGTGGAATTTGCAGGATGGCATGCGGTTAATGCAGAAACATGCGGATGTTTTGAGGATGATTTTCTAATGCGGATGCGAATTACATGCACTCATCTCATCTCTCTTTCATTATATTAGATTCAGACAAATTCAGTGACACTGTAGAATCTTCTTTACATTCATCTCAGCCTCACTGAATACTTGCCTATAATTCTATCAGAACGTTGTTGTTGGTTGTAGTAATTTATTATTATTATTATTTTTAATATTTAATAAAACTGAAATAAAATGTAACATATTTCCCTTAGACTAAATTTAGTTCAAACACTCATATTTACCGTTAACAGAGTTGAAGATTGCCCTCGTGGTATCCAACTATATTATTAACTGCCGATAAGCCAACAACTGTTATGTTCTTTTGTTACCCAACACCTTTTCAATTTGCTACACCGACACTTATGTGAATATATTTTAAAAATTTTGTAAATAAAAATTAATTAAAATGAATTAAAATCAGAAATCAGATTGCAAAATACTTATTGAAAATTAATTAATTCATTTTTTAATAGGAAAACTATTATATAACTTAACTTAAATAACTTAAATAAATTAGTAATCAAATTTTGTAAATATTATTATTCCTAGCTGTCATGAATAATTTGTATTTGTAATATTGATTATATTCATTGATATTATGTTCATAGAATTTATTTAAGATGAGCAACATTCCATAATTAAATTTACAATCGAACTATTTAAATTTTGAATATTTTTAGAATAATTTTAGAAGGAACAAGATTATACTTTAACTTTTCCCTTACCAATACTATGATAGGATGCAAATAATAAGCCCTGCAGTGACTTTGCAGTATGAAGACTCTCTTAGCAGTTGGAGCCAGCGAATTGGAGTTGCTCCGCCGAGAGAAGAAACTGCTCAGAGAACAATTCAACCATCATGTAAGGGTGGATTATGGTTCGGGTCGGACTATCCACGACTGTCCTCCCTATATCGAAACCCTCATGAAACCCGACGTTGACTTCATCCTGATATGGGCACTTACACCCTTGGCATGGCAGAAAAAATCCATCTCTAATGGAGACAAGTCAACAACAGTTTTTGAGCCTGTGGTCAACTTTACAGTCGAGGGTACCCAACATCATGGATCAAATCACGAAATATGCCAAAAAGAAAAATCCGAGGGTCAAAGTTTACCTCATGATTCCACCAGTTAAAGACATGTACGTCTTCAATCAAAAGCGGATCACCAAAGCATGGGGTCCAGCTTTTGCCGATCACCTCAAAGATGACGACTCCATGTCTCCACAGCGGATGAGAGAACACTCTATCAGTTTCTTTCTCAAATTTGAAAACTTGGCATATTCCCAATACCCCCTGGCAAGACAAATGTTGTCTTTGAGGGAATCATGTATATAATTATTACTATGAGATTACTAAGAACAGTAGGGATGACACACCCCACATCTCAGATACATTAAGAAAAAACAGATGTTTCTTCAATCTCCGATGCTATATGATGGGTTACATGCCAATCGTTTGTTCCTGGAACAGTTCATGAGGAAATATAAGAGTTTTTTCACCTCGCACGCTCTTTCCCGTCATACTCGTCCACGGCCTTCTGTTCACTCACGAACTAGCCATCTACCACCTACTTCGACCTCTACTAGAAGCGAGGAAAGGAGACAATCAATCCAATCCGCAAATGACCCACCTCGACCGTCTACTTCTCGAACTTTATCCAACATCGAGAGGCGGTTGGGTGCGGCTCCTTTCACTGAATTGCCTCCATCAGCTTTTATACCTCCGTGGCCTCACTCCGCTTCAGCCTATACAACTCCACAGTCGGAGCACCCATCAACCTCGAGTCATCTGCCCGACTACCCGTCTGTTACCCCTACAACGTCTTTACCATTATCACACCGTTCTCAGCTGGCTGGGTCCGACCAGCAACAACTCGATAGAATCCGATTGGAAATGCGGATAATGTTGGAGAGGTATGATTATGGTTCTTTTTCTGACCATAGACGTTCTCTAATTTTGAATTCGATAAAAATCTTTATCGAAGAAGAGGAACTAGTGCTTCAATCCCGTCGGGCACGTGTTCTTTCTTCTCTTCAGTAAACAGAACAGACAACAGTTGTCAGTGTAAATATTTGTAAATATTATATTGCTCTGTCAATATTTCAGTTTTCCGTTTCTCAAAATTTGGTTTTCTGGTTTTGTGTGGTTAAGGATGTAATCAGTTCTTTTGATTTTCCATCATTTTTCGGTTAATCCCATCTCCTCGCCGCCTACCACTCATTAACAGATCATCGGCTTTATAATTCATCATTATAAGAAATTTGAGTGGGGGCGTAATTTTAGTGCGGGGGGATGTAGGGGTTGCTGTCACAGTAACTCCTACTCTATTTGAATATGTGCATCACCAATATATTTGGTTTATTTTTAGATTTAAGATTTATTCTCATTTGTATGCTTTTGTGCCATAATCAGAACTTTTTTTCCCAAATCTACTGTTTTTTAGGAATATATAAACGTAGATAGTAGCCATTTTCAGCTATAAATATTTTGTGAAGTGGAACAACTTTTATTCTGTCCATTCACTCATTCACTACATCAGGCATTAGGATTCCTTGTGGACAAGGGATTTCACCTCCGTAAAAGTAAGATGTTACTTTTACTATGTTGATACTAATTGTCTTATTGTTTTATAGAGGTGTATGTTGCTCCATTTTGAGATACCTGTGTGGCATGGCTTATGGTTATTCCTTTTTGCAGTATTGCAGCAGTTCTCCGAGCTTACCCAAGATTTGACCAACAACCCTTGGAGGAAGAATTGATATTACTCCCCAAGGGTAAGTTGAAGCTAAGTTAAGCCATGCTTAAGTATATATCTTATTTTGTTTTCTGTAAGGAGCACAATTTTACATCATGCCTACTTTTATATTTCTCAGGTTCTAGTGCTGGGGCATATTGCTTATGTTCTAGTGCAGAGGCACATTCTCCATTCTAGTGCTGGGGCTATCGTCTCCATTTTAGTGCCGGGAATTACTGTTCTATTATTCTATTAGTCTACTACCCGAAATTCTACCGCCGAAAAGCAGAACCACATTCAATTCAGCACTGGGAGTGTTACAACGACAAACATAAAGATAAGAGTCTCATTGTTTGCATCCTTCCACACACATACATACACGTATGTTCTTGTTCCTTGTTTATATGTACTTACTCTGGGAGCTTGACTTGAATTTACTTAATTGAATTGTCTGATCTTCAATTCAACACGATCTTAGGTTTGGGTCTACTCTTAGACCAAACCAGCAGCTAACAGATACTCAGAATCGTCACACTTAGATTACCCCCCCCCCATTAATTTAATAAACGTTATTTTAAGACGTATTGTTTTCTTTCCCTTGATCATCAATTCATCGAATTTGTTATATTGTGCAAAAGGGAATCTTCATCACGTCCACTTACTGAAGATTCATCATTTGCATAAAGACCGAAGTGGAATTGTTCAATGGTAATTACGTAGTTACCGTTAGAAATTAACTAATGCTATCACTAATAGCGGTGTAGGTAGGTTAAATATTAACTTAGTTAGTGTTTTCAGACTAACCTTTTTAACACCTAGTCGCCACAGTAACAGTAGTACTAACTGACTAATTTTCTCTCTGTCTCTGTTTCTCTTATTAGAATTAATCCATTAATCTTTACTGACAGTTCCTTTTAGTCTCTGATCTTCGACGCTGTCTTAGTTTCTGATCTCACTTTCTGAATTTATTGGGTGGTTTGGGGACTCTGTTAACAGTAATAATCCGGGTCTTCTTTCCATTAACTCTCCCTGAAGTTTTCCCCCCACATCGACACAAATCACTTCAACCTCACGAAAACTAACACCCTCGAACCATTTTCCACACAACTTCCAGCGGCAGGACACACAACTCCACTACTATCTATAAACAACTTCTTAGAACAAATTTAAACTACGCTTCTCCAGCATGGTTCCCAGCACTCTCAAAATCAAACACAAATAAATTACAAATCTCTCAAAATACAGCCCTCAGAACTATCACAGGTTGCACTAAAACCACCCCAATCCAACATTTACACGATGAAACCTCCATCCTCCCCATTTCCACACATCTGGAGATGTTGGGGACTCAATTCTATCAGAATAAAGAAAGACCGTACCCAACGCCACCCTTGTCACCAAATTCTCTCCAATCCCCCCCTTCTTCACTCAGCTCAATTCTATTAGCAACATTTACAATATTAATTCCCCCCCCTCCTAATGGTCATGGAATTACACATATCATACCACGCTCCAAACCTTAACTTCAAACCGCCCAAAAACATATTTAATTAAACAACCCTCCAAAACTTACCTAGAGAGAAACGCTGTCTAGAAGAGGCCAAAGACCACTCCCGGAGCAGATCAGGTCACCACCCCAAACTCTTACAATTATAAATATAGATTTAAATTAGACAATGTCACCTCCTCTACTTGCACCAGATGTCACAATTCTCAAGATACAATAGAGCACCTCCTTCTGAGGTGCCCAGCTCTCGTCACCCCGACTCCGACTTATATATCTTCTCTTCTCGACCTGTGGAACCGTCCGGTGGCGGCAGCCGGCTTCCTGGAAGCAGTGTGACAATCCAATTAAGGTGGGCCAGGGGCACAAGTATAAGTATATATATTATTATCTACCTTCTTTCCCCAAGACTGGGGGTAAGGTGCCTGAAATGCGCTGGAAACAAAAGTAGTAGGAGAATATGACAAGTCGAAAAGAAAGCCCAGCCTTACCACCCCTTTATACCTATCAGTATAATGGCTTCCCTCTCTCGAATTTTATTCCTTAAACAAGACCACCTTTACGTCATTTATTTAGATTCGCTCAGTGCTTTCCAGATGCTCAAAGCCCCCTACTCTAAAAACACAATGGTATCTCCTGTACAACAATTTCTTCCGCTGTTCCACTCTCACCAGAAACGAATTACGCTCTTTTGAACCCTCTCGTAGGGGTGAGGGAATTAAAACCGCTAACAGAGAGGTCAGAGTGACCTACTACCCTTTCTGTAGCTGTTCTTGGTACCTCCCGGATACCATTCGAATAGGTCGCCTTCCATCACCTAATTATTACCATGTTCTCTGACATAGCTTCCAATCTCGCTGAGCAAATGAAACTTAAATATAAACCAAATATTGGCGGGTGGTCTATCTCTCACAGGCGAAACTGCTTGCAGGAAGTGTAGCGCACTTCCACATTGGCTACCACACCAATATCAAGCACAGCCACTTCATATCACGGGATCCTCCTCACGCCTACAAATTTTGCCGTCTGCATCCCCGTCTTCACCGATTAGTTTCAACTGAACTTTATCCGTCGCCGCCATTTTCCCACATTATGGTCCATAACACCTTCTAAAAGGCTATCCCATGTCTTGTCTGTAATGGAATCCAATCGTCGCCGCCATTTTCCCACACTATGGTCCATAACACCTTCTCAAAAGGTTATCCCATGTCTTGTCTGAATGGATTCCATCCGTCGCCTCCATTTTACCACACTATGGTCCATAACACCTTCTAAAAGGTTATCCCGTCTTGTCTGAATCGT
This sequence comes from Trachelipus rathkii, assembly GCA_015478945.1. Classification (NCBI taxonomy): domain Eukaryota; kingdom Metazoa; phylum Arthropoda; class Malacostraca; order Isopoda; family Trachelipodidae; genus Trachelipus; species Trachelipus rathkii. The sequence continues at coordinate 20,604 of JABUQX010057638.1, forward strand.
ACCAATTCAACAGTAACACAATATTCTGTGTAGTATTAAAATAAATTTTCTATTAGACACTATTAATAAATTCAAGTGTTTTTATAATTAAGCGAAACGGTCCCTTTAACGTGCAAGGTAGAGTGATTATATTTAACAATTTTTTATTTATTATTAGGTGATTTTCCTGCAAAAAAAAATAAAATAAAATTAAACAGTTATATTTTTATTGCAGTTTCATACGTAGCTATATAAAATATACAAAATTTTATAAAATTTAAACGATAGACAAAAACTAAAAAATAAAAAAAATTAAATAAAATTTTTTAAAATTTTAAAGCAGAAAATTAAAATATAGTATTTATAAAAAAAAAGGGGGAAACAAAATTTAGAATTTATCCGACAGAAATTTCAAAAAATGCTGTCAACAATCACGACTTCTTTTAGTTTGTCCTGTGTTAATTTCAGGAGAAGATTCAAGTTCCTTTTTCCGTTTGCCTTTCCATTTATTGACATGTTCGTCCACCAAACGAATGAATTCTGAAATATTTTTGGAAGATGGACTGTAACGTTCACATGAAGAACAAAATGAGTTGATATCTATTTGCGATTCACAATCGGAATAAAAGCAACTTCCTTCAACTTTGCTTTCATTAAACCAATTCAAAAAACTTTCTTTCCATTTGTTCAATAACAAATCATTAGCAGACAGCCAGTTCAAAAATCCCTCAATTTCGTTCTCACTTCCAATACACACTGTTGCAACTATTTCGTAAATACGACTATTAAATATGGTATTTTTCAGTAATTCCTTTTTTAAGCCATCATCAATGCCCGTCCAAGTAAAGAACTTGTCGACATCATCAAATTTCTTATCTGAGATCAGCTTCGAGTATAACCAATTTATTTTTAATGGAATTTTTTTTTTGAACTCACCGATTTCCTTTCTGGATGAAAAACGCGAATTTAAAAGTTTTTCAGCCTCATTCCACTTGTTTTTCATCACATAATATTCAATAACGTCTGCAGCTTTTAAACAAATTTTTTTATTATAGTTCTTGTCCTCCTCGTCCTCTGATAGAGGAAGCTCATTAAAAAAGTTTTTAATATGAAATAACTTATTTTTCCTTTTAGTAACATCTTGTAACAAAATAAAATAAAATTCCTTGACTTCCTCTTTTGAAAATTGGGTCCAACTGAGTAATTTCTCAACAAACCCCCATTTCCCTTCTAATATTAAAGAGTAATTCCATACCAGTTCAACCAAAATTTTGACAAAATTTTCATGACCCTCCCGTTTCTGAAAATTGCTATACTATAAAGCTCAATGAGAGAATGTTCAATGGGTAATTTTGTCCTCACACTGCTGTAGGTCAATCAGTTCTAGAGATATGACCTAAAGTATGGTCAAAATGTAATTTTTGCAAAATAAGTAAAAGGTCAACTTTCAATATTTCTGGAACTATAGCACCTACAGATTTGTTTCTGGTACCATTTTAAAGCTCTTTAATTGTCCAACAACTTTTACTCTATGCATATTTACTCTAGGAGGTCAAGCAAAAAAATTGGCCTTGCATTGACTTTTGACCTTGAAAAGGTTATTTGACATAGAAACATTTATTTTTTGTAACCAGCTAATAATTGGCATATATGTATATCATAGTATAAAAAAAGAATTATCTTGGGTTTTTGTTTATTTCAAGAGCTACAACCATATATTTGGACCCTACATTTTCACTCTAGCACACCAAGTCATTCGCGTAGGCCAGAATACCACCGTCCCATTCTCCTCTCTCCCTCTAATATTACATCAGTCTACAACAAACTAAATTTCTGACATCCGTTTTCCCTTCTTGACTCCAGTTTCTCTCTCAACCAAAGTGTCCATTCTTCTTATATTTAGTTTTATAATATCCTTACTATTCTTATACAAACTCCCCAGGGCTCCTCTCAATATTTTATCCACTGCATATTCTCTCTCTACTTTTAATCCATAGTCTCTCTTTAGGCACTGAATCAAAAGCTTTCTTCAGATCTTTGAGGCTGTATGTACTATTATATTCATCTCTTTCTAGCTAATTCTCAAAGCCGAACAGAGATACGTCATTGGTTCTGTTCTTTCTCTATATCACAGTATTCTGCTACCTCAGACATAACTCCTATTAACTTCTAAGTCTTCTCTTTAGTATTCTCTCTATTGACAAGTGATTAACAATGATATTTTTCTGTAGTTTGCTTTAGGTCTCCTTATACAACAATATATATCATTGATTCTGAATTGATTACACCACATCCTTAGCTGCTTCCAGCTCACTCGTTGCTCTATCACTTTACACCAACATACTCCTCTTTAATTGGTTCTATGGGCTTATCTTTCGGCAGTTTCAAATCACACATATCTCTCTCAGTTTCACCTCCATAGTGATGTCAACCCTCCTGCTCTCCCTTACACTCAACTATCTCTTATCTTTGAATGAACATTCATATAACTGATTCTCAAAGTGTTCGTTTCATCTGTGTTTATATCTCAAATCTATAAACTTTCTCATGCTTATCTTTGATATTGCACACTTGTTCTTTGACCCTCTATACGTTTTGCCCAGACCTAAATCTTCCTTTCTTCATCCATCTTCATCGTTCTTCTCTTTAGTTCTTTGATACCTCTTATTTTATATTATTTTCTCTCCAAATCTTTATTTTATACCCCTAAGACTACGCTCCCTGTATATTCTTTTCAACTTCTATCATAATATATTCACTCTTTATTTAGCTTCTTTCAACACCTTTTTAGTTGTTCCCAATCTTTGTTCTATAACATGATAAAGATTTTGGAAAGAAATTTATGAAAGTGAAGTCTTACTTTACTTCTAAAATATATTAAACAAATGACATTTAGAAACAACTAAGGGTCCTTTGATGCTGGTTAGGTATATTCCAGAAATTGCCAAATTCAATTAAGTGGAAAATGCGTGGGTGTTGAAGAAAGTTTGGAAAATCTTCATTGAAATAGAAATAAATCATGGTAGATATTAAAACGTTATGTTGGTAAGAGAGAGAGAGAGAGGAGAGAGAGGAAGGAAGAAAGGAGAGAGAGAGAGAGAGAAGAGGAAGAGAGAAGGAGAGAGAGCCTATGCAGAATACAAATTCGCAAGAAATGACACAAAGGTATCATCAGATTTTGTGCAGATTGAGCTCTCATTCCCTCAAAGGATTCTGACAAAGAGAACTTCCACCAGATTGCCTTTCATAAATAATTCTAGTAATTTTATTTATTTGATTATTTTTTGAAGAAATGTTATGTATGTAAATATTATAATAAATATTAGCAATAATAGTTGGTTGCAAAATATATATACACTCATTGTCATGTACTGTTAAATATACTCTTACTCCTTTCTCTGGATTGGGTTTGAATTAAAAATTAGAAATTGAGGAGATTATTATATATCACACAACTTCAATAACGTTGAATGAAATATTACCTTAATTCGTTATTGTTACAATCATTATTATGATACTATAATTAACAAGTTATATATATATATATATATATAAATATATATATATATATATATATATATATATATATATATATATATATATATATATATATATATATATATATATATATATATATATATATATATATATATATATATATATATATATATATATATATATATATATATTTATATATATCTCTCTCTATATATGTTTTTAGTTATGTTTATAAATATATAATATATGCTGTTATAGCTATATATAATAATATATATATATATATATATATATATATATAATAATAATAATATATATATATATATATAAGGCTATTTATAAGTGGTTGACTCCAGGGGCGAAAATCAATAATTAATGTATCGTTATTTTAATAATTTTAAATTTAAATACATTAAATTTTGGGTTAAACTAACCTAACCTAACCTAACCTAACTTAACCTAACTAACAAAACCAGCCTAAATTAACCTAACCTATCTTAACCACTTATAAATGTCCTTATATATATGCTGTATATATATATATATATATATATATATATATATATATATATATATATGTATATATATTATATATATATATATATATATAATATATATATATAGTATGTATATAATATAATAATATAATAACTACGTAATAAACAATAATATAATAATATATAATACTATGGCTAATATATAATATAATAATGTATATGTATATGAATAATAATAATATATATATATATATATATGTTATATAATAATAATAATAACAATAATAATAATAATATAATATAATAATAATAATATATATATAATATAATATATAATAACTTATAATAATATATATAATAATATAATATAATAATAATAATAATAATATAATGTTATAATAATATATAATAATAATAATAATAATAATAATATATGTAATATAATAATAATAATAATAATATAATATATATAATAATAATAATATGTATATGTTTATAATATATAATAATAATAATAATAATAATAATAATAATAATATAATATGTATATATATATAACTATATATATATAATAATATGAAGTTATTAATATGTAATAATAACAACAATAATATATATAATAATAATAATAATATATATAATAATAATAATAATATATATATATATATATATATAATAATATATATGTAATAATAATAATAATAATAATAATAATATATAATAATATGTAATAATATATATATATATATGTATAATATATATATTACTAATATAATATATGTATAATATCTAATATATAATAGTAATAACATAATATATTAATAACATATATATATAATATAACAATAGCCAACAATAACAATAATAATAATAATATATATATATGTGAATAACAGTATTAAAACATTACAGAAAAGATTAAAAATATATTTTCACTGCTTATTATTATTGCAAGTTTTTACTTAAAATTTAATTAAATAAAAACTATTTAAAATATTTATCAAAACAAGAAATAAATTTTTATACTTTTTACCCGGAAAATTAGAGCTTCTTTAATGAGGCCGTAGAGCTCTGACAAAGACGACATCTCTTTCTCTTCAAAAATTTTTATATATAAGCTAAAAATACACAAAATGTTTCTTCTATATTTTTAACATCTGTGCAATTTTGTTTAATGACGCACACGTACATATAGTTATTATTAAAACATAAAAATGTTCTTTCCAATATTTTCACTAAAGAATTCGATTAGCAAGACCCCAGAAGCATATATATACAAAATTAATTTCTTCAATACAATTACATTTTATTTGTATATATATATATATATATATATATATATATATATATATATATATCTCATATATATATATATATATATATATATATATATTTATATTTATAAACACAGTATATACTAAATTAATTTCTTCAATACAATTACATTTTATTTGTGAAAACCATGGGTTTTAAAAGAGTAATAAAATAACATGAATATGTATTAAGAAGAAATTCTATAAATTCCTATTTTCTTTTCCCGTTTTCCAAAGAAGCTCAACTAGATACTAATCAACCCTCTTGACTCATTTACTATCACTAAAAATGGAGACACACAAAAAGTAAGTTTCTACGTTATTAATAATTTTCCTGATTCCAACAAAGTGAAGATACTCGTAATAAAGAAGAAACTTGATGTTGGACAACATGTTAATGAACTCAAATATATTTCAGTGGTAGTTAAAATGAAGAAATAAGAATGCTTCCACAAATGTCGTAAATGATAAAATGAAAAAACTTGAAAATTACAGACATAATGATGAAAATTGGAGGAAATTAATTAAAGAGCTGAGAAGTAATCTATTAGATTTCGATGAAGGAATAAATAACAGTGATAAAGATTAAATGACGAAATTTTTAGAACATGCAATGTTTTTAGGGGCGTCTTCGACATCGCGACTTTGCTACTGCGACTTTTCGCCGGTGCGTCTCCGCTAAATTACAAAGTAAACTTTAGCGCGATAACAAAAGCATGCTTTTATTAGACAGAAAAACACATTTATTTATTTCTTTAAATTAAAACACAGGGTAAACTTATTTCTACAAGTCCTCTTCCTCCTCCATGTTCTCCTGACCCATCTTCTCCTCCAGGAGGTCCATGTTTCCTTTGAGGAGCACAAGTTCCTCAAAGCTGACTTCATCCAAAGAAGACCTCTTGGTCCTGAGTATGTCCCTGGCAGTGCTAAAAGCCTCTCCACAGCTGCAAAGCTGGGAAGGAAGGTATTGTACTTTAAGAATAGGTCTAGAAAGACCTCCCTGTTCTAGTAGAAGAAAAGGAACCAGTCAAGCTCGCCTTTAGAGGGTACCCACTTCTCCCTGGACTTCCTTAGAACGTCTCTCACATCCTGCTGCTGGTTGACCCGTTCTTTAGGAAACAACTTGTTGAAGAGGCAGGCGTCTGTGTCCAGAGGTTCTTGCACTTCTGGCTGACCAGGCGGACGCTGATGCTGCTCCTCCATCCTGGGCTTTATGACGGCCTTTAGCTCCCTGATGATAATGTCTTTGATCTCCTCCACCTTGTCAGGGGCAATGCTCTCCAGGACCTTGAGGGTGAAGGCGGGTTGGAGTGCTGTGGCCATTAAGGAGGTCTCTATTCTGAAAGAGGTGAGTGACCAAACCTCTTTTCATAACCACAGAGGAAGGACTGCACTAGGGGCCTTGCATACACCAGGTGGTAATTCTGGCTCTGCTCCTCTAGGCTGGTCTACATCAACAATTGAACAATTGAATAAATTCTCGCACCGAATCGAAAATCTAGTACGGAATAATAATACACGCAAATATATATATATATATAATATATATATATATATATATATATATATATATATATATATATATAATATATATATATATCTATATATAT
>JABUQX010057638.1:37500-44277 GCA_015478945.1 Trachelipus rathkii
ATAAATATAATTAATAATAATAATATATATAGATAATTATATATATATATAATAATCATTAAATAATAATAAAAATAAATAATAAATAATAAAATAATAATTAATAATTTAATAATAAAATAACTTTTTACATGATTATAAATATATCATTATATGTGTATATCTTTCTTTATTGTGTCAATGAATCTCGAAATCTCTGACAATATATATAATGTATTAATATATATATTATTAGTCTATATATTATATAATTATATATATAATATATAATTAATATATATATATATATATAGTTAAATTATATAATATATATATATATATATATATATAATATATACAGTATATATATAATATATATTATATATATATAATATATAATATATATATATTAATATATTATATATATATATAATAATTATTATATATATTTAATATATAAATAATTATATATATATATTATATATATAATAATTATAATATATATATATATATATATTATACTATATATAATATATTATATATATATAATATTATTATATATATATATTATATATTATAATATTATATGTAATATATATATATTATATAATAATATTTAATAATATATATATATATAGTATATATATATATATATATATATATAATAATAATAGTATATACTTAGTTATGGTCGTTTGGACGCAAATGACCGCGACCTTTTTTGATCCTTTCTGACCGCGACCTTTTTTGAGCTCGAATTTTTAACTGACTTGACCTTTTTGGCCTTCACCTTTTTGGGCCTTGGACCTTGTTCGATCAACCCTTTGGCTTCCCATGGGTCAGTTTTGGCCCACGTATTTTTTGAGAACCCTAATTTTTTGAAAAACCCGAATTTTTTGAGAACCCGAATTTTTTGAGAACTCCGGATTTTTTGAGAACCTAATTTTTTTGAGAACCTAATTTTTTGAGACCCTAATATTTTGGCAACCCTAATTTTTGAAACCCTAATTTTTTCGGCAACCCTAATTTTTTATGGCAACCCTATTTTTTGCAACCCTTCGAAGAATGGTTGCGCCAAACGGTTGCTCAGGCAACGTTGTAGTACCCCACCCAATTTTTCGACCACTCCTTTGGTCTTCATGGGTCATTTTTGACTCGTATTTTTGGCGACCCTATATTTTTTTTGGCACCCTAATTTTTCTTGCAACCCTAATTTTTGGCAACCCTTTCGAAGAAAGGGTGTGGCCAGACGGTTGCGTAGCAACCGTTGTACGTAACCCACCCTAATTTTTTACCGCCCCCCAACTAATTTCGACCATGGGTCAATTTTGACCCACGGTAATTTTTGTCCTCCTTTAGGGACTTGCCCGTTTTTGATGTCTTACGTTGTTTGAACATTGATATTTCGGCCTTGACTTGCTCAATATACCATTGGGTCATTTTTGCCACGCCAAATTTTTGGCCCACTCGTGGCCACCGTCACAATATTGTTCCTAACTGACGCAATGGTTATGGACTACCTATACTTGAACACCTACACACGGCGCGTGCGCACACACATCACACACATCACACACAACACACACACTTTACACTTTTACAGACTTCAATATACACTTATACCACATTCACAGTACACTTACATTTACGCATTAGACACTTACATTTACAACTTTTATACTCACGTACACACAACTTCCAACCTTTGGTCGCCATTGGGTCAATTTTTGACCCACGGTAATTTTTTGTCCTTCCTTTAGGGACTTAGCTCTTTTTTGATGTCTTAACCTGGTTTGACCATGATATTTCGCTCTTTGACCTTGCCATATACCATGGGTCATATTTTGACTCCACGCTTAACTTGATGCCTCGCTTTGGGGATCTGTTCCAACCACGTGAGATAGTATCTGTGATGTCCTATATTGTTCAGGTATTAGATGGTGCCTAGTGGTGCTGAGGTAGTGCCAAGTGAGTGCCAATGAGTTGGCCTAATGAGCGCCTAATGAAGTGCCAAGTGAAGTGCCATCATAGTGCACTTTGAGTGGCCACAGTAGTGCCATCTGAGTTGACTTTTCAGCCTTTTTTTAGCCTCCCATGACAGAATTAGCTCCAATATGGTGTCTCACCTCTAGGTTAATAGTATGGTAATTGAGTTCGATTGGTGTATATTTACAAGTTGCTAGGATGGCTTCCTACTATGAGTTAGTCTTTTCTAACACTTTATACAGCACATGAACACTATGACACTTATAGACACATTCACTATGACACTTATACACACTATGACACTTACATTGAAACCATATACACTTACACCTCACACTCTCACTAACAGATACACTTACCTTACACTCACCAGTTAATCGAATTTTGATGCTCCTCTAACTTTTGATGCTCAGCTTTGGATGTCCCCGCATTAATTGCTAGCATTGATGCTCCGCTTGATTAGGTTCATCTTTGATGACTCATCTTTGATGACGTGCATCTTTGATACAATCTTATATTGATATTCTATCTTTTGAGTGAAATCACCTTTGGATCGGCTCATCTCTAGCCCACTCAATAGAACAGTAGTTAATATTATGTCTTTCCTAGTTCATAATTGGAACACCAGGGCGACGGGCATGCGCCCTTCCGGCGGCAAAGACAACACAGCCCCGCAATCCGCAGGTGCGATCCGCCCGCTGCGTCCTCCGGCCCGCCGCGTTCCGCCCGCCAACGTCGACCGCAGGCGCAATAATTTCGCGCGTTCCGCCCGCCGTTGCGCCCACACGCAGTGCGCAATATTCCTGGCGGGAATGAAATAATATATAGACTATAAGTCATTCATTTTTATTTCATACTTTAACATTTCAAAGAATTTCTTTTCAATATACTATGAGTCATTAATTTTATTTATCTTAAACATTTTATTAAAATACATTTTCTGCTGAATCCTAAAACTTAACTCAATTACAGACTATTATTTAACACAGATATTATTAACATTATTTTTACTTAATAATTTTTAATTTATAAATTTTAAAATTGTATGTAAGAAGAAAAATCCAGAGTGTCTGATTATATAGTCATTTTATTTTACTACAATTGTACGAATTTTTATTAAAAACTTAACATTACATACCTTAAAGCAGTAAATCAGTAAATCAATAGAGGTGTGGCCTAACACCAAGGGGGGATTATTATGCTTTTGTTTTACTGCTTTACTGCTTTACTCTATGTTTTTACTGCTAAGATCAATGTTTTTACTGCTTAACTCATATGTTTTACTGTAAACTCATATATTTATTAACATTACATACCTTAAGCAGTAAATCAAGTAAATTAATAGAGGTGTGACCTAGCAAACATAATGGCTTATTTACTGTTTTACTGTTTTACTGCTTTAACTCTTGGTACGCTTAACTCATATTTTACTGGGCTTTATACTCATATATTAGTTACATTATACTGTAAGCAGTGAAATCAATAAATCAATAGAGGTGTGACTAACACCAAAGGGGGGATTTAGTATAGCTTTTTGTACTTTTTACTGCTTCTTATACTTTCTGCTTTACTGTAATCTTCCTGCTTTTACTGCTTTTTAACTTTCTGCTTTACTGTTTTAACTTTCTGCTTTACTGTTTAACTTTCTGCTTTATAACATATGTTTATTTTTGTTTTAATACTTTTTATTTATTTTATTATTATTTTTATTATTTTATATTATTTTTATATTTATTATTTTTATTTTTAATTATTTTTTAATTATTAATTATTTATTTTATTTTTTATTATTATACTTAGTGTTATTTACTTCATGCTTTGTATTATACTTAGACACACATTCACTATGACACTTATACAACCATACACTATGACACTTATCACACATTCATATGCACACATTTACCCATAGACACTTACATTTACATCTTATACCCACCGGTCACTATCACACTACACACAAAACAACACACATCAGCAACACACACTTAGCTATGCACACATTCACTATGAACACTTATATCTACACATTCACTATGACACTTACATTTAGCCACATAAACACTTACATTTACACTTATACCCATCACACCACCACTGCCACACACACGACACATTACCAACTCCAACATCTATCCCCAACAAACAGATTTATCTTACACACGCAGATTATTACTTACATCTTCAAACAACTGATTACTTCATCACTGCTATATTACAGATTACTTGACAACATATACACGGTGTATTTTAAAAGCTTTTATTGTTTTAATTAAACACGTACATTATATTACTCATTCAAATATACCTAAAATTATTTCAAAGTTTTTCAAATAATTTATAATAAATCAATCATTATCTTGAACAAAGAAATTATTATTAAACTGTTAATACTTTTTGTTTTATAAATTTATAACTATCTAAGTTTTTAAATAACTTTTCTAATAATTTAATGAAATTTTATTAAAAAAAAATATATTTTACATAAGTAAAGCAATAAATCAGTAAGGTCAGCTCCTTAGCAACCCCTCTAACACAACATGCCGCGTTTTATGTTTATTGACTTAAGCTGCTCTAACATAACATTTATTTTATTAAAATCTTTTTATAGTTCTTATTTTAAAAATAACAATTATTCACTTACCTTTATATTATTCGCTCGATGTTAACTAAAAATATTTTCAAAAGTTTTTTAAATAATTCCGGGTTTTCTTTTATTATTTATTATTATTAATCTATTTTCTTGGTGGTTTCCATCACGAGAAAACATAACAACCCGCACTCCTTACAGATACGAAATTGACCTCTCTCTCTTTAAAATGTGTTGAAATAACTACTTTCAGGCTATAAACTTTAGAATATATTCCTTTTTGTTCCCGGGCGATTTAGACTAATTCAGGTCAAAATATCATTTCAAACTGACCTTTTCTGTAAAATGTGGTGCAATAACTACGTTAGGCCTAAATTTATGCTTAAATTTAGGATAAGCCTTTTTGTAACCCGGGGCGATTTAAGCCTTATACCAGGTCAAAAGGTAATTTCAGTATAGACAAGAATCGAGAATCAATGTACGTTTATTATTATTAATTAGAATATATTTTCAACTGTAACATGCTGGATCGGTAAGATCTTTAATCAGGTAAGAAGGGAAATGTTTTACGCTTTCTTTGTGAGTGTCGAGTAATCTGTATCTTATATGACCTCGTCAGTGATTGGTCGAGAATTATTTTATCCTCTTTTTTTGGTTTTACGTATGTAAAAACATGTTTTTTCATATCCTGAACCTGGGTTCGTTTATTTAAACTCTTAACATACATGTAAATATTTATTTAAGAAAGTAAAAAATAAGGATAATAAAAACTTTACTATATACTTAGAGTGCTAAAAATAATTCATTAATGGTAAATAATAAATATATATTATATATATATATAATTAATATATATTATATATATATATACATATATCTTATATATAATATATATAATATTAATAATTTATATATATATATATATATAAAGGCTAAAATTAATATATATAACAATGATTTTATATATAAGGTTCACATTAAATATAATACAGGAATATTATTATATATATAACACTGTCCTCTTAAAATTCTTCCTAAATGTATCTCTGGAAAATTCCTCTTATTAAAATTCCTCTCTAAAATCTTCTCTAAATATGCACCAACATTTATATCATATCGATGATACTTAGTTCGTGTCTCAGTAAATACTTTCAGTTTCACATATACGTAAAAAGTTTCTCTCTCAGGGATATCAATAGTATATTACATTCGGGGTCACTTGCAATTAAATACTTTGTCTTGCCATTGGTTTTCTAAGTAGAATAAATGAATTTCTGTACGTCTATAGAACTTAGGAAGCGTTCGATGATGAGCGGAGGATCATCTGATCAGAGGGTTTTCTTAATGCGTTAGTATTCTTGGTATAACATGTAATGAATTATCGGTTTACGTAATTAGTAGCTACATTATGTCTTCTCAGCTGCATAACAATCGCTTACGTGACCTCTAACTATAATAATTTCATTCTTTGAGCGCTAGGGCTGAAATGTAGAAATCAAATGATGTAGGTTCAAATAAGGCTGTTTATTATTTCTCTCCCTTAATCTAACTTCCAGAACTGATTATGTTTTTTGATGTTTATTAATGCTAGAGTGTTGCTCTATCGCTGGTTTCTTGCTCACAAGGCTAAAATAACTGTTTTCGTAGTCTCGTTTAAAGCGGAGCTTGGTTTTTAAAGTATTCTGTAAGCCACTTTTCAGTGTGATTACATTATACAAAGTAATTCATCTGGACTCACGAAAATACGTTTGGTATTAACAGGGGGATTGGGTAGCACACTTGAAAAATTCCAAATCCATCGGGTTTTCTTTTTATAATAAGAATAAAAACACTACTTCCTGGGATCTTGTCATCTTACCGCACTGGATAATGTTTGTATTGAGGTCATAACATGTTAAGGGTGGTCAATGATATATCACTTTAGCTGAATAATCAGAACACTTTTATACACCAGAAACTTGTGCAGTCCGCTTAAGAGCCATAACGAGTATGATTTTAAATATGAGTTTTGGATCTAAAACCATCCTCACAATATAATTTTCATCCAAATCAAAGATAAGGTTCAGATATGAAAACATGTTTATACATCACGTAAAACAAAAAAGCGAATAAAAATAATTCTCTGACCACACATACCGAGGTCATATAGAGATAAGGATTACCTCCGACCACGTCACAGAAAGGTAAACATTTTCCTTCTACCTGATTAAAGGATCTTTACG
>JABUQX010057639.1:0-50000 GCA_015478945.1 Trachelipus rathkii
CTATTAAAAAGTGAAAAAATAATTAAAAGTTTACTTGACACTGACGGTAACTGATGTACTTAATCCTGGATTCCTGAATTTAACATGGGCTTTTAGCACGTTAATGCCATTTTCTTTAATATTTTCTAAATGGTTTTACGATAAAAAGGCAACCCTAATATAAATGTACCTCGTGTTATGGAATAGTATAGGCTATAAATATAGGCACAACATTCATGAAGTACAAACAGCGGTCCGTTTCAAATTTTTAGGAAGAATCGTCCTGCAAGAATTGTGAGATCTGAACATTATTCATAAAGAAAATAGCCTTCATTTTCCTTCTTCAACATTCTTATTTAACTTAGGTATTCGTAATTGTATCGTCCAGTGTTATTAATCAAGACTTTTCGAATTATCCACTGTTTTGTAATTATGGTTCCAAATTATTGTATAATTTCCAATCTACCAGAACAATTTTCGCTTATGTAACGGAATTTAATATACCACAGTAGGCATACAGTACTAGATTGTAAATTTTTAGGTAACTATAAACATAGATTTGGCCCTCAAGTACCAGAGCTATGCATACTTGGAATAGCCGATCAGCATTAACTAGAACTACAAAATGAGTTCGGTGTTTGTTCATCACAACGTGAAATTAACTAACGTGAACATCCCTATGTCCCTTATTTAATTTAAGTATAGTTCCATTATTTTCACTATTACTAGGTTGTCAGATTTATTATAATAAAATTATATTTATCCCTACCCCCTGCCGCTGCCCCGCTCCGTTCGTTCGGGCTTCTGAGGCACACAAAATATTCTTCGTCTGGGAGCGAGCCGATCGATTGTCAGTTGCACAAACCTTCATTAGAAAAGCGGGTGCTAGACTCATGCAGTCTATGGTTTTATTTTGGTTCCATGTTGCTTTTGCGCTCATGGCTCGTCTGGTGCTGCCTGCTCGACGCACAGCGGATGGCACGCTGCGAGTACGTCTCTTTCCAATTTCCATCCTTTATTGTAATTTTCAAGGTTTGGGGGCTGCAGCCGCCTACACATTGTGAACCGTGGGCAATACGTACTTCATGTGAGTGTATGAGAGCTTACGCTGCGGGGTGTGCCGGCTCCGGGGCAGTCGGCTCGTTATAAGAAAGTCGGTGGAATAACGCGGCCTGGAGAGTTTCATCCTTTCGGTTGTCAAGTGTTCCAAGGTAGTAGGGGGCGCAGAACCAGCCCTGCATGCCCTTAATGAGACGTACGGCGTCACAGCGGTACCACTGGTGTACGTAGGCGGTCAGCTTGAGATTAAGGAAGGGGTGTATACATATCTAGTTCCAATTGTCAATCCTTTTCTAATGGTCAATTCGCTTTCTATAGCAGAGAGACGCTGGATTTTTGCTGCGGCGCATCTTACGAGCCCAACATCTGCCATGAGGGCGTGTGTCATCCAGTTACTGTTCTTTCGTGTATCGATGTTACATTCTTTGAAGAATAGGTGTATACCAAAGTTCCAGTGCTCGTACTACAAGAGTCTTTATCCAAGGTTTGGGGAATAGCATCCCCTTACGGAGGATGCATGTGGCCACGTAACGCTCTGATCTACCCACGAGGTTAGCGGCCGCGGTGCCCCTAAACGGGGGGTGTCAAGGTTCTGTTAGCGAAAGAGATAAAGTGACCGGCGGATGGGTCTGTAAAATCTCTATTCGTTATCCTTCGGATGAGTGTTGGTGGTGCGGTTGCAGTGACGGATAATATATAATATAATATAATATTAATGTATATAATAATATAATGAATTATAATAATAATTATATATAGTATAATTTGAATAATAATCGCGAGATAAGTTACGTAATATGTGAATGAATATTATGCCGCCCGTCTTACAGAGATGGGCGTGGATACCAAGTTTTAGCCTTCTATCGGACGGTGGGTGGAGATGTGGTGTGAATATCTCCAGGTTTTGGGGGGCCGCACTCTGTCCGTCTATGATGGGGTGGCTATGTGCCCGGCTAACCTCGTCTAAACGGAGGTTACGCGTCTACCCTATGGGGGTGTTAAGCGTTTGTAGGGAGATTACGCTATTTGATGTATGGCCGAACTCACATGTTATGCCGTTGTTAGGTATGGGTGCGGTGCGGTGCGGTGCGGTGCGGTGCGGTGCGTGTGCGGTGCGGATGCGGTGCGGTGGCGGTGCGAGTGTTGGTTGTGGTGCGATATGGTGGGTTGTGTGGTGCGGTGCAGGGCTCTTGCCCGGGGCCATATATCGGCGATATGATTATATATTTATATATATTATTAGATAGTATATATATATATATATATAGTATATTATATATATAATAGTAGTATATATATATATATCGTAGTATAGTATATTTAGTATGATATATATAACCTATATTATTAGTATATTTATTTATTTATTATTTATTTTTTTATTTAATTTATTTATTTTTTATTTATTTATTATTTTTATTTTTTATTTATTTTTAGAATTTGATATTTTATTTATTTATTAATTTATTTATTTATTTATTTATTCAATGATTATTTATTTATTTATTTTTTTTCATGTTATTTATATATTTATTTGATTTATTTTATAAATTGTTTCGAAAAAAAAAAACTCTTTTTTTTGTGGGTGAAGTGAAGAGGCGGACAATTTAATATCGTTTATTTTATTAATTTGAAGAATCAGTCAAACTTAACTTTCTCACTCTACCTACTAATTATATATATAGTAGTAGTAATTAGCTATATATATATTATATATATATATATATAAATATATATATATATATAGTATAGTATATATATAGTATATTATATATATTATATTTAATATATATACATATGATATAGTATTATTAGTATATAGTATGATGATGTATATAATATATTATATAATATAGTATATATATAGTTATTATATATATATATATATATTATATATATGATATACCTTATATAATTATAGTAGTAGTAGTAGTATATTTATATATATAATATATATAGTATAAGTGGCTATGCGTTCATTGGAGGCTCTGGACTCAACATCCCAATTATTTTTCCTACATCATTTTCCCTTAATGATGAAATAATATATCTAATCAAACAATTTTAAGAATCAGACATTTTATTTGATATTTATTATATTTAATTAGTAAATATATTATCGATAAGAATGCTTGAAGCGAATCGCGTTGAGTGCTCCAAGCTAACCACGCGCGTATACATCATCTAGTCTCCCATCGCGACGGCTCAGTCTGTGACTGGTGAGTAACAACGAAAGTGAGATCGAATAAATTGCCAACGATTTTAATAGGAGTCAGTGTAAGCGAATGCTTAAAAAAATGTAAAGTAACGCGAAGATGAGTCCGAGATCTCTGGTAGATGACATCGGATCGGAATAAATTGTAGCTCCCTCGCTCGAAATATTAGATAGTATATATATATATATATATATATATCTAGTATTCTAATGTATATATGTATATAATATTTATAATATAATATATATATATAATATATCGATAACTACAATAAGAGTATGAGCTGGTGAATTAGCAACAGACAATAAGGTATACTAAATATAAGTATATATATAATACATAGTATACTATATACATTGATATATATAATATTGATAGTACTTTATATATATATATATATATATATATATATATATATCTATCATAATTAGTAATGTATATTAGATATATTATTGATTATATATATAATTATTATATATATTATATAGTATATATATATATATATTATCAAATAAAACTTAAATTTTGGAAATTATCTAGCTTAATGTTTTGAAAACGAACAATACAAGAATCCTAGGTATTGCGTAATGTATATATCAAGAAATATTTCATTCACATGTATATGAAGAAAATCAAATAAAACTTCTTCGCCATTTTTTGAATGCTTGCCAGAACTAGAAGGACGGGAGAAAGGATGTTATTTCGATTAATACAATTCGTGTTGAAAATTTCTTTATAT
This sequence comes from Trachelipus rathkii, assembly GCA_015478945.1. Classification (NCBI taxonomy): domain Eukaryota; kingdom Metazoa; phylum Arthropoda; class Malacostraca; order Isopoda; family Trachelipodidae; genus Trachelipus; species Trachelipus rathkii. The sequence continues at coordinate 3,994 of JABUQX010057639.1, forward strand.
ATATTATATATAGATATTTTAATATATATAAAAGAATAAGATTATTAGAAAAATAAAAATAAAGATATAAAATATATAAATTAATATATCTAATTTTTATATATATGAAGAGATGAGTATATATAGTATATAAATATAGATACTAAGATATATAGACCCAGATCCGGAATATTATATCTATACTTATTAGTATAAATATTTTAATTATAAGATTACTCAAGATATTATCTATAGCTAGATAAAATGAAAATAAAGATATAAAATAATAAATAATATACTTTTTTATATATAAGTATATAATAGTATATATAATTATATTATATAATATTAAATCAATTTATATGAGTAGAATATCTCGTATATGCATCAATAGTATATTATATATTAATATTATATAATAGTATAATATTATATATATAATAATATATATATATATATTATATATATATATAGGATTAGTACATAATACTTCCGCATCTCGCAGCCGGCATCCGCATCCGCACATTATTAAAGATCCGCATCCGCAATCGCATCCGCATCCGCGTTGTCCTGCAGATGTTGCGCGATGTTTATTGTCGAGGGAAATTTTTTTTGGGGGGATACAAGAATTTATAATAAAAATACTAAAGATGAATCTGAAAAATAAGATATAAAAATGTAAATGAGTTAAGGCAATTCAAAAGCGGCCTTGATATTCCATAAATCTTAAATCGTTATCAGAGTCAACTGTTATCAAAGATGTTTCAACTAGCTTCATATGATGGAAAGAAGTATTAGTCAAAGAACTTCTTGCTTTCGTACGCAGTTCGTATTCCAAAAGTTTAGTATTAGATTTTCTTAGTTATATTTTGGAAAATTGAAATCTGATATTTCACGTATTTTTCGTGAGCATTAAGGACTATTGAAAACCATTCTGAAGAAACTATCATCAAAGATAAAATAACAGCGCGTCCTCTACAGGCCTTCCGTGTCTCTTATGTAATTGTACCATTGAATCTCAACGTCTGAGGAGCATTTGATGGACCATCCTTCAATGAATATGCGATACGTATGACGATTTTAAAAAGAAATAGAAAAGATGGTTAAATTTATAATACTCAGAGCCCGTAGAAAAAGCTTTTGGTTCTGTAGGAAATTAGTGACCTTCATACTATTGGAACTTACTTAGATGTCCCGTTATAAAGCAAGTTTTCTTTGTAACGATATTAGAACAAGTTTAATCGAATCATTACTTTGTGTTGCAGTTGAAAAACTTCGATCCGAACAGTCTAATTAATCTAGCCCCCCTCCATGTAAAAAGGAAAAAAAAATCTACAGAACCAAACACTTTCTACAAGTAAATCTTCAATTACAGGTTCACAGGAAGAATTTCTACAGTCCAAGTAAGTGATGAAGAAAACACACGCATTACCAAAAAAGATGCGAGTGCAAATGATTGAAAAACTAATCACCAGAAAACGATTTTTAGACTTCAATGATGATCCAATCGAGTTTTTGGTGGGATAAGTTAAGTCAAATGTTTACCAGCACTTGCTTGAGTAAAAAACTTGGCAAGGCAAACATCATCGACAGTCTATTAATTAGCCATCCCATTAAAAGGAAAAATTGAAATAATACCAGAACCAACATCTTCTACAAGTAGATCAATAACAGATTCACTGGAAGAATTTTCTCAGTCCAGTAGTGAGGAAGAAACACACGCATTATCAAAGAAGTGCAGTGCAATGATTGAAAACTATCCACCAAGATAAAAAACGACTACAAATCAAATGACGATCCGATCAGTTGGCGGAGTGTTAATGTTTACCCCTGCTTAAGTAAACTTGCAAGGAAATACCTGGCTGTCCTCCAACTGTCCTCCAACAGGAGTGAGAGAGTATTTAGGCAATGCTGGGCTAATAAATGATGTAAAAGATGGAAAAAAAGTTGCAAGAAAAGGCAACAAAATTGATGTTCTCTCAAGCCACACAATTGCCATATTTGAAATTTTCCATACTGTAGGCAAAAAGTATACAGTAATCCTGTAAAATCTGTCTTCATTAAGGTCAGAAGGTTAGGGAAAGAGTTGATGGGTTCCATTTGAGTTTGGGTCCAAGTCCCGCACCTGGGTAACAATTATATTAAATAGATGTGTGGCTAAAACTCGATATATATCTAATATATATAGTATTATAGTATATTAATAAATCTATTATGTATATATATTATATATAGTATATATATTATATATACGTATATTTTCCCCATGTGGTAAGTAAAATGTGAATGTTAAAATATAAAATTCGTACTGCGAAAAAAATGACATTGCAGCATCACTTAATATATATATATATATTTATATATAAGTATATATAGATATAATAATATATATATGACTATATAGTAATATATACTATATATATAGTGATATATAGTTATATATATATATAGTAGTATATATTATATAGTATATGATATATACTATATATATTATTATATAATATAGTACAGATATATTAATATACTGTTATATATATTCTTTCAAGTGAAGTCACAGCAACGGAAAAATAGAAAGATAAATAATTAGCTGCAATTCTTTTTTTTTGCTTTTCATTTTTTTTTTAAATATATTTCAACAAGTTCTTTAAATCTGAATAACGTAATTAAGAAAGTATTTCGGAAGTAAATAGTCGTTAAGAAGGCACATCTTAAAAATATTAAAAATAATAGATGTTTACTGATTTTTATATTGAGGTACAACCAAACTCAAGAATAAATAACGCAAGAACGATAAGGAACGGTAAAAACCAACCTTGGCGGATGGAATCCAATTCCGCCCAATTCTGCGAGAAAAGTTTTCTCTTGCCGTTTAGGAAGAGTTATTAGACAAATCAAGAATGGGAAGTGAAGAACTTCTTTCGTCGATTTGAATACATTGCTTTAGAAAGACATGCAGGAAATTCGAGTTACCAGCTTGGGTACCTGCCAAGTAAAAAAAAAGTCGAGCGAGCGGCCAATATTGAACTGTCTTTTCCAGCCACACCCGCATATAAGAAACATTCACGCACCGCTGGACTTATATCAGATGATCAGTAAAGTATCAACCTCCAATAATCAGGTATATTAACATATATAGTAAAATGTCAAGTATATAAGACAGTATATATATATATATATATATATAGTATATATATTATTATATTTTATATATAGTAATTATATAATATATATTATAATAAGTAATATATATAATATATATCTATATAGTATATAGCTATATATAATATTTAGCTATGATATTATATAGATATGATAAGTATATGATATATATATTAGTATAACTAGTATAATAGTATAATAATTAGATATATATATATATACCTATTGATATATTAGTATTATACTATTATTGGCATGTGTGCGTATGTTTATCGGAGACGAACAGTCCTCATCCACGAAATTATTTGCCATTGCAGCATCTTAATAAACATTCACGACGCATTTTTAACAAGAATCTTAAGATGAAGTTCAGATAACCAATGTATGAGAAGGGTTAAAGGGGCAGACACTGCTGTCAAAATATCTTGATTCACCTCAAAGATGTATCAAGTCTAGGTTCAAGGGCTAAATTCTGTAAGCCAGACAAGCCCATTTGTTGCAAACTTTTTCCTCTAAATTCATTTTCTATGGAACTTTCCTTGATATTAAATTTTGGTTACCTGACTGACCGATGCGTCAATTAAATTCCTAATTGTAAATATAGTATAATTAAAACAAGAATAGAGCGTCTATCTATAAGAGTATAGGGAAGGCGATCAAATGGTTTCCAGCGAGCTTGTCTCAAGGCCAAGGGATGATATATTGCCGTCGGATCGAACAGATTGCTGTCTTTTCTGTTTAGCTGCAATGTTGATTATGTGCCAGCGGCACTCAACATTTTTGACTTGCAAATAACTAAATCACCAGATTGTCCAAAGACGATTAATGATTAGGGCTACGCAGTTTGTAAAAATTAAAACTTTTTATTTTAATATAGATTTTAAGGCATTTGACTGATTTCTGAGCTATCATTGTTATATACAGAAACGTATGTTGCTGTTAGAGAACAGGAACAATAGAATTTTAGTAAATTTTAAATCATTTTATATGATCTTGAAGTACAATAGCATAATTGCGTTTCAATCTGGAATCTAAAAGATGACTAAGAAGGATATTTAACACTGTGATACCTGACCAGCCTCAATAATTTAGAATGAAGACAGAAGAAACAGTAATATGATTTCAGTGTTAAACTTTGCAGGATTTATATTTAAGTAACAAAGTCTCGTAAATTTTTTTTTTATTAGGTGAAACCGAAAAGAATTGGTACATTACATAAAACGAACATACACATTAATCGAAGAAATGTAGACTATGAAATAACTTAGAAGCTATAATAGTAAAAATTACTATAATAGGTTCTGTACCTGGAAGGATGAACAACAATTCGACGGTCTTCTTATTGTTTTGACGTCAATCCACTCTCCAAGGACAGACCTGAAAGAGAACTCTGAGCGGCTTTCTCTAACATGGGCTCCGGCTTCTTACCGTATCACTCGGACTCTAAGAGCTCTGAACGATAAGGCGACGCGTCTGGGGAGGTGTGTGACGTTATAACCAACCAGGTGAATACAACCAAACAGTAAGTTTTATCGTAACTAGATAATCATTAAGGGTAGAAATAAGATTCCTTAAAATGTAGATTTTATTTCTGTAATCTACAACTGGCCTAATAGCCACGAAGGTGGTAACCACAAAGTCTTAAGTTACTTTTACTGATTCGGGACGACGACAAAAGTCAGCACATGACTCTATAAATAAGATAATGGTTACTAAGACGATTACCCGATGACAGATAAAACAACGATTTACTATGCCAATTGGAAAATGACTGACGATTTATTATTATTCAATATGTGATGACGAAACGATGACTGATAAAACGACGATTAACTATGCCAATGACAGACGATTTATAATGGTTCATTGATAGGAAATTGGCTCACGTAAGTAAGGCATTTATATAATATAATGATGCTACCACTATTCATAAAAAGATCTCCAACACCGAAACTTAACTAAAAGATTTATGGCAACAATTCTCGAAAAACCACCAAATAATCCAATCTTTCTTTCAGTCTTTTACAATACTTAGCTTTAGAATATATTATCTTCCATAAGAAGTCTATTCACTTTCACTGCACTACTAATAGTATTTTTGACTGCTAAGCACTTTTTCCACTATTTGTAGGTGTATTAGTTCAAGCACAAAACAATTTTAGGTACGAAAACTAGGACAAGAAGAGCCAGTCCAGAAACGCTGCCCCAGAAATTTCACCCAAGTTCAGAAATGGATTGCCCAAGTCCAGAAATTACACCCAAGTTCAGAAATTGCAACCAAGTTCAGAAATTGCAACCGTTCAGACACTTCTGAAATGAGATACTTATCTAAAACACAAGAGTGAGTCACTTTTTAAATGAAGCAGATTGTAATAATTTTATTAATCATTTTTCCAGATAACTATAACTAATCACCCCTTAATAGTTCAATGAGAATTTGAAGGGGTTGTGAGTTGCATAAGTCACGAAGGCAGTTAATAGAGTATTGAACTCTCGATAATATACAAGAGATGGTATTTGGAATACTGTAAGTATAATTACGGTTTATTATTATTTAGCACAATTCATATCCTATAATTATATTTGCCATAATCAGTTTATTCATGTAAAAGGATACCCTTAAAATTAACTTATTCTACTTAAAGTAAATACTGACCTGGTGTAGTTCCAGGTAAGTAGTTTTTCCAATGACCATAAATTGAATCAAAAATAAGAACTACTGATTTCTAAAGTAACTATTTGATTAATACTTTGATTAATATTTCTAATATTTTATCATATACTGATAACTGATAACTGAAAAAGAGATAACTAATATAATAAACTACATATTTTCCATCATTAGAACATGAATAAAATAAACAAATAAATAAAATCCTTTATAAACTCATAAACTCAGATAGATTCTAAAAAATAAAATAGATAAACTTTGGTTTATTTATGGCCGATATTTATAAATTAGGAGAGAAACATGAAGAAAAAGACTGTAACATGAGATGAACTATGAGACGAATATATATATTATCTACATACTATATCTATGTATTATTATATTTATATATATATAATATATATATATATATATATATATATATATATATATATATATATATATATAATGGGGAGATCATCTTCATGACTGATGTTCTCCTTATTATTTATTTCTCAGTATTAAAAATGACCTTCTCTGATATTGAAACCGATTGTGTGAATATCTATGTAATGGTTGAACTGCTGTACATTTATTCATTTTTATGCTGTATTTTGTTCTAAATGTGACACCTAGACCCGATAGTATTAATTCTTTCTCGTTTCAGTAAGTTGTAATTCTTATTAACATATTAACATAATTAATCGAACTTTGTTTCGTTAGTCTTTCATTGATTGAATTAATGAATTAACCATACTTAATCGAATACACATTGTGGTGAGCTGACTAAGTATTTTATTTAGTATAAGTACAGGAAGGAAACAGGCCAGGTCAGGTCAGGTTAGGTCAGTCAGTCGCGCATACAAGGGAGTCCAGGTATTTAAAGTGTCTTTTTTTTTTTTGTATCATATTGTATATATTGCTTATTATTATTATGTTGAGAGAGAGAGAGAGAGAGAGGAGAGAGAGAGAGAGAGAGGAGAGAGAGAGAGAAGAGAGAGAGAGAAGAGAGAGAGAGAGACGAAGAGAGAGAGAAGAGAGGAGAGAGAGAAGAGAGACAGAAGGAGAGAGAAGGAGGAGAGAAGAGAGAAGAGAGAGAGAGGAGAGAGAGAGAGAGAATGAGAGAGAGAGAGAGAGAGAAGAGAGAGAGAGAGAGCAGAGAGAGGATGACAGACGATGAGAGAGAGAGAGAGAGAGAGAGAGAGAGAGAGAGAGAGAGAGAGAGAGAGAGAGAGACGAGGTAGAGAGAGAGAGAGAGGAGAGAGAGAGAGAGAAAGAGAGAGGGAAAGAGAGAGAGAGAGAGAGAGAGAGAGAGAGAGAGAGAGAGAGAGAGAGAGAGAGAGAGAGAGAGAGAGAGAGAGAGAAGAGAGATTGATAAAAATATGGAAAAAGAGAGGAGAGAGAGGAGAGAGAGAGAGAGAGAGAGAGAGAGGAAGGAGAGAGAGAGAGAGAGAGAGCAGAAGAGAGAGAGAGAGACGATGAGAGACGAGAGAGAGAGAGAGAGAGAGAGACGAGAGAGAGATGAGAGAGAGAGAGAGAGCAGAGCAGAGAGAGAGAGAGAGAAGAATGGTAGGTGATAGTTTTGGAAATAACAACTATGAGTGAAAACTGAGGGTGGGGTTGGCTCAGACGGCACAGGCATTAAACACCATCCCCACCTCCTTTCCTTCGGTTTTCCTTACCTATGATTCCAACTTTTCTGTCCACACGCTCGTCTGGCATAATTTTTGGTTGAAAGCGAATGATTGTCGTTTTTGTTTTGTTTTATGCTTGTATTATTAATATTTATTCTTTTCTACCGGTAGGAATTTATTTATGATACATTTTTTATTCTGTTATTCTGATTATACTAGATGTTTACTGTGATACAGACTTGTATCAAGACTGATTTCCTTGTGAATTAAGGTAATATATTTAATTATTATTATTATTATTATTATTATTATTATTATTATTATTAAATTATGATTGCTTTTTGCTTAATATATAAATTTTTATTTACATTATTATTATTATTATGGCTTTTTGCTTAACATATCAATAATTATTGTTATTATTATTCTTATTGTAAAGTTATTAATTAACTTATTAAATTTTTTTATTAGCATTAGTATTACTATTGGTATAATTAATAATTATTATTATTATTATTATTATCATTATTATTATGATTATTACTATTATTATTATTATTATTCTTTTGATTATTATTTATTAATATAATTCTAATTATTATTATTATGATGTTTTACTTTGATTATTGTTGGTTTATTAGTATTATTATTTTGCTTATGCTTATGTTTTTATTATTTTGCTTAAGCTATTATTATTATTATTATTATTATTATTATTATTATTATTATTTTATTTTATTATTAATTTATTATTATTATTATTGTATATATTGTATGGCTTATGGCTAATATTGCTTTTTCCAGTTTGTGAACTAGAAAAAAACTGGTCGGCACAAAGACATTTTTTTTCTTACCTCTTCATTTGGTCTGCATTTGTGGAAGAGGATGATCCATTTGTTTCCCCCTTCATTTGGTGTGCAGTTGGGGAAGAGGAGGATCCATTGGTTTCCCCTTTCATTTGGTCTGCAGCCCTTGAGAACGAATACCCCTAAACCACTACCCCCTGAACAAGAAATTACCCCTGAAAACCCCAGAATTGAAACCCCTGAAAATTATCCCCTGAAAATTACCCACTGAGAATTGAAACCCCTGAAAAACCCTGAAAGAAAACCCCTGAATTGAACCCCCTGAAATTGTCTTCAGAAATTGCTCCCTGAATTTGATGAGTTTATCATTTTGTGAATTGTATATTGTTTTTATGTTTATTTTGGATGAGACTATCGCCTATTGATTTTTTTTGGTATGTTATTCTGATATTTTATAGTTTTTTTTTGTTTATCATTTCTGTATTTTTCTTATACATCTGCATTGTTTTGTTTTTTTTGTTTGTAATTTTATTCAATATTGCTTTGCTTTATATATATATATTTTTTATAATTGTGTATGTATATTGCTTCTTCTTTTTTTATTTCTTTAATATTGATTTACTTCTTTTTGTTTATGTGAAAAGTGTGTACATATTTTGTTATTTTGTTATTTTTTGACGTTGGACAATTTTGACAACTGACTGTGGGACTTAATAAAGAAAAGACACTTTTTTTTTATTGTTTCTTACTATATTTTATTTCTTATTGTTTAATAAACTTACAAAAGTGTTATTTTTTTTTTCGCTCCTTCATTTTTCCTGACCAAATTATCACATCCACGTCTTTCTACACGTTTTATTATATATATATATATAATATATATAATATCTATATATTAAGTATTTTTTTATATTACTATATTAGTATTATAATATAAAGTAATACTTTTTGGCGCCCAATGTGGGGCGATAAAAACGGGAAAGTGAAGGAAGCAGGTGTGAGTGAGAACGGGAAAAACTGGCTACATGCTTCGCAGGAATTGCGTTTAGATAAGTGGAAAGTAGATTTGGAAAGCGTTGCGAAAAGAAGGAAGGGAAGTAATGGAGGAGTTGATTAAGTGAACATTGAGAGAGATGAAAGAAAGGATGGACCACAATCAGGAAAAGGAAGAGAGAATGAGGCCGAATGGAACTGCAATGAATAACAGAAATTTGTGAGTGATTAATAAGGACTGAATATAGAGGGGTAGGGCAGGGGGCAAAGATAAAAGCGACATCTACTCCTAGCGGTAGAACATTAAAGAAAGGATGGAGGTACCTTGAGTTGCATGGATCAAGGTTATGTGGAAGAGAATGATGAAGAACATTCATTGACAAAAAACCGTCGAAGCAAAGAAAAGGCATTGAAAAACAGGAGATATTAAAGAAGAATGAAAGCGAAAAGTAAACGTATTGATTCGTTGCAACAAGTCTGGACTGAGGGTATGAATGATGGGATAGAATACTGAATCGAGGAATACATTCAGAGTCTAGTGTGCAACAGTAAACACTAGAGTGCTAAATTCGTGATATTAGGGAAAATAGACATTTTAATGTATATGGCAGCTTAGGATGTAGGATATGAGATTTTTCCAGGGATTTAACAGGGATGAATATGTAGTGGAGAAGGGTTCAACTGATAGGGTGTTTTTGGTGAAAGAGTTGGGGGAATTTCTTGAGGGTCGTATGTTTGAATTTTTTTCATGGCACTATTGATGATGTTTGGTGAGGCCGAAGTATGAAGATGGTGAAGAGCGAACTGTTAAGATCAGGTTAAAGAACACTGTTTAAATTGGTGCTCATTTTAACTACTCAAACTGAAATAAAGGCTAGAAGGGGTAAGAATGAAAGGGTTGGTATGTAATCACATGCCGAGACATCTGGCACGAAGAAGTTTGGGGATTGACGCATGTGAATGAGAATAAGAGGTTATTGAAGAAGTTTTTGGAGACGATCCCAGCTCAGGTGGCTGTATATATAAATTCTAGGAGGAAGGAAAAAATGAGGTGGATGTGAGAGGAAATGGTATGTATAATCAAGGGATGGGAAATCGAGTGAATGTAACAAACCAAGAGAATGTGAATATGAGTAGAGAGGTGAAGTGTTTCAGGTGTGGGAAACTGGGACATATGATTTCTGAATGTAGATGAGCAAATGGGGTCTGCTTCAGCCGTGGACAAGTTGGGCACATGCCCATGAATTGTACAGACTCGCAAAGGGCAGGGTGTAGGAAATACGGAGGTATAGATCACTGGGTGCGTGACTGTCCTCAGGGAGTGAGAGTGAGACAACCTGTTTGTGGGAATTGTGGGATCGAGGGACATTTTTCAAGGATGTTGTAGTGAGCTGCCCTAGGTGGTAGTTCTGTTTGGTATCATATTTATATTTTATTTTGGGGTATTTTTAATTATGTATGTATGAGGGTGTTATGAAGGGGGAGAATAATTGTGTTTTAGTGAGTGATGGGTGTTCTGACGACGATGTCGACTACAACGTCGTGCAGTAGTTCAGTAGTAGTAGGGTCTTTTCAGTTCTTTTATTTTTCTTGGTCTTTTTAGTTATGCGGCATCCATCACTCTTTCATTTTTTGTTATGAGCGAATGTGAATGATTGTAGATTGTTGTTGATTATTTGTTTTTTTCATGTATTTATTTTGTCTTCACATAGGAATTAATTTATTTTGGATATTTTGGATTTTTTGAAATTATTTAAATAGAGGACTTGTGGATAACAGTACAGTGGACTGCGTTAGATGGTTAATGAATTGTGTATCGTATCATAGTGATTTGGTGTCGTGAACAACTTTCTGGTGGATTTGGAATCCTTCCATGGTATGTGTAATTATCTTTCTTATCACTTTCATTATTTCATTAATGGTAAATATTTTTGGTCTTAGTAGATTTTATTTATTTTTGAAGGTTTGAAGCAGCAAAGTAGAGGAAGTTTCTGGTCTAGTTCTGGAAGGTGAAGGTTAAGGAAGAAGTGGTCTATTCTGTTGAAGTAGAAGTAGATGTTCAAGAAAAAACTGGTCAACACCATTGGCCAGGTAGCCACTAATTATTATTTTTGTTTGTTTTTTATTTTTCATATTATAAATTTTACTTTAATTAATTGAGTTTTGAATTTTTGCATTTTTGAAATTTAAATGATTGATATATGATTAATGATTAATTTTTAATGTTAATGTTAAAATTAGATTGATAGGAATTTACTTCACTTAATATTTATTGTTTAATTTTTTAATATTTTAATTACTTAATTACTTTATGAAATTTATGTTATTATTTCTGTTAAGTTAGGGTTTGTTTTTTTTCTGTCTCATTTCAGTTTTTTTTGGGGACTTTGTTCTTTATGTGACCAGTTCTTCTGTGGCTGGGTTGTTTCAAGTGGAAGCTGTATTCCAGATATCGTGGTACTTGAATACCGAAAAATAATTAAAGAGAAAATAAAAAGACTGTAGTATTTATTTGAACTGTATACTACATAGATTTTTAAAGTGGAAAATACAGACGATTGATTTTTGGAAAATTAAAATAAAAGGACGAAAATTGAAAGTCATAATTGAAAATAAAGATAAACGGAAATTTAAACAAAAAATAAAATAACGTGAACATTATAAAGAAGAGTGAAAAGAAAACATTTTTGTAACATTAGAAAAAACATTTGAAAATTTGAAAGGAAAACTTAAATGACTTCTGTGGTGGTACCATAAATTAGTGGTACCATAAATAAGAAATAAAACCTGAAAAACAATTTAACCATATATTAAAATAATATTGAAACATTATATTTGTACTGTATATTCATTTGTTCCCACGTAAACCTTTTAAATAAGTTGATCTATATCTTGAATCGTTTGATAAGGATTTGGTACAGCGCTGGAGGCTATAAAAAGTGACCATTTTGAAATATTCGAAAATTATATATTTATTATTTCCATAATTAGTAAATTAATTATTCTTTGTTTGAGTTTATAGATAATATATATATGGTATTATAGTTGTTTTGTACGTTTTATGGTCATCTAATTCTTGTGAAGTAAATCGACTAGTTATACAATTAGAGTATTGTAGAATTGGCTATTTGTATCCTATTTAGTTGGTAATTCTGATATTATGGATAACCAGGTAAACGTTTCTATCTTATTTTTGTATTTTTATAAAGTGGTATTGGTATACTGGGTGATTAATTGATATTTTTGTTAATTCCTGGTTTAAAGTATATTTTTAAGTTTTTAAGTGTGAAATATTGTACAAGTGGTGTTGGTTTAATTGCTTTGTAATAAATTTAAAGTGTATGTGTTTGTCTTCATCCTTCCCTCCTTCAGTTATCTCTTCTCCCCACTCCTCCCGCAAACAATAGCTTTAAATTCATTGATTTTGTTACCAATGCTTCAATTGAAAGTCTGCTACAATGTGTCAGTCACTAAGGAATATGTGCACTAATGTGGGAAAATACGGACAAGTGTGGCTCGTATTGTTGGAGTAACTAGGTTGCAACAGGTGAGGAGGGAAAGTCAAGTGAATCGAGTGTGATTGGTAGTGGCAATGGGGAAAGAGTAACGACATTGTTCAGTTGCGGGTTGGAGTAGCCAGGTAGTTGGAAACGTATGAATAGGAACTGTTTACTGTGAGTGATATCAGTGTATAACGAACAGTCAGGCTGAAAGGATAATGGTCCGATGAAATTAGAAGATGGTATGTTGGTTTTACAGAATGTGGATCTTTCCAGGTGGGGAAGGCGCAAAGAGAAATGTAAGTGTGGATGTGTTTGCGGTTGGTCAGGTGGATGAGTGTATGAGTATTAAGGTTTATTGTGGAGGTATTGAGGTGAGAGCATTGATTGAAACTGGATGTATGGTTAGTGTAGTGTATAAAGCAGAGTCAATCCTCAACTCCAGCTTTGGAATCAATAAAGAATCAGGAACTCAACAAGACCATTCCCAAAACTAATTCGGAACCATCAAGCAAGCCTTTCTTGCCTTTTTCCAACTTAGGGGCTCCAGCAGGTCCCTACAAACTTAATAAAGAACAGGACCAAGTAGCTAAGAGTACCAAATTGAATAAAGAGGAGGACCAAGTAACCAACCATCCAGATCGGATGATGATAAAGAAAAAGGTGAATAAAGAGGGGAGATGTCAGATGTATGTAAATAAGGTAGGGGATGTGAAGGTGAATTTGGTATAAGGTGTGGAAGTGTTTGCTTTGGAAGATATGTCTTTGAAAACAAATGGAGTAGTGAATGTGAAAGTATGGTGGAATGCAAATGTAGGAGTGGATGTAAACCAGAATAGCATGTTTCTGGTGGATGGTTATGATGCTAGATATAGAGTGAAAAGGGTTGCATATGTATTTGATGGTATATTAGATATGGATAATCCTAGGGTATATATGCAAAAGGTGCCTGATGTGAAAAAGAAGAGAGTGAAAGGTATAAGGGTTGGTGATGTGGTTGGTAGTTTGTATTCTGTTTTGATTATAGAGAACTCAAGGGAGAATGAATGTGGTGTTTGCAGGTGATATTGAGAAGAAGGAATGGGTATATGATGAAATGGTTGACAAAGTGCAATTGACAGAGGGTTTGAATGAAGTGAGGAAGACAAAGGTTGTACGAATGTTATGGGAGAGAAGGAAGGCCTTGAGTAAGGGTGACAAGGATTTTGGGGGTGCACAGTTACCTGAGTTCCGGATTGTGTTGTCCGATGACACCCCATATATCAGCGGCCTCGTCATTTTCCTCCCCCTGTTGCAAATGAGATTGAGCAGTGTGAAGAGCTATAGCAAATAGGTGTCTTGGAAGAGAGTGTGAGTCCTTGGAATAGTCCAATTGTGTTCGTGCGAAAGTCTGATGGACGACTGAGGCTATGTATTGATTATCGTAAGGTGAATGAAAAGACAGTGAAAGATAGGTTTCCTATGTGTGTAGTGTCAGAATGTGTGTATAGTATGTATGGGATGAAAGTATTTACGAAAATGGATCTGTGCACGGGTCCTATCAGATGCCAGTGGAAGAGAATAGTAGGTGGGTGTGTGACTGCCTTTTCGACTGCTAAGCGGCATTATCAGTTTAGGAACTTGAGCTTTGAGTTGGTCAATGCTCCACAGCTTTTCAGAGGGCTGATGAACTGTGGCTACGAAATGATTTTCCAGTTAAAAATGATGTTGGTGTTTAATGATATTATATTTAAGTGAGATGAGTACTTCCCTGAGCATTGAAGTTAGTAATGAATTGTGTTGAAAATGTTGGAGGATGTAGGTAAGATAGAAGTGAAAGTTCGAGAAAAGTGCGCTGGGTTTAAAAGAAAGCGGAGAAGTTTGTGGAAAAAGTTCGGAATTTTCCAAAACTGAGGAATGTTAGAGAAGTTGGAGAGGATTTTTTAGGTTAATTTAGTTTAAGTTATTTCCTGAAAAGATTGTTTGGGTGTGATGAAACCTTTGACTGAATGGACTGGGTAAAAAGAAGAGTATGATTGTGATGGAATGAATAGAATGAATGCGAAGAAGAATAAAGTGAAAGTGGAAGTGGCGAAAGATGTAGAACTGGCATAGTCCAGATTACCCAGTGAGTATGCTATAACCTTTGGAAGTGTAACGGATGCTAAGTGGGTTATGTGTATGGGGGTTGTATTTCTGGTAGAAACAGGTGATTGCATGGGATTGACAAGAAACCGAGTGATTGCATATTTTTTAAAAGCGTTTAGTAATGGCAAGACGCGAAAGTATTCCAGCCCATTGAAAGAGTTGGCATGCTTGACGGTTTCTTGTTTGAAGTCGTTGCGTCCGTTTTCATTGTATCGAGACAATGGTAAGTTTGGTAGTGCGAAACGGCACTAATCAACCCTTAAGTTGCTTTGCAAGCGAATGAAGGACAATTTTAGTACGGCTTGCAAGAGCTTTGGTAAGCTTACTGAGTGATTTTGATTATGCTGGTTGAGTTGTACCAAGGTGAAAGGAATGAGATTGCTGATTTGATTCCCAAAGAATGCAGGGAGTGAAAGTATAATGAAAGTGATGGTGATAGATCTTAGTATTTGCCGAAGGGGAATTAATGAAAAGGAATAGGAAAGTTGAGGTGAGGGGTGATTCTATGTTTGCAAAGTGTGTTGTATGGTTTACAGGATTTAGCTACGGATAGGTTGATTGTGAGAATGTGAAAGGCATATAGAAGAATATGTGGAAAGAAGTTAGTGACTTGAGCGTATGTGAAGTAAAGCTCTGAGCAGGTAAGCGATTAGGCAGGTGAGCAGTATATGAAAGGAGTTTTAATAGGCTATGTGCCAATGTAGGTGTGGATTCTGAGCAAGAAGATATTGATTGTTGGGAAGCAAGTTGTTAACGGTAGTAGTAAGTGTGCGTGCATTTATGGTGGGGAGAAACTGTATTTCCTAGAATGAGAGTGTTGAAATAGAAATAGTGCTAAGTGAGCTTTCATTGCCAGTGTTTTGTAGTGGGTGTACATTATAACTTGGTGAAAGAGAAAAAAGGTTATGATAGGAAGTATGTTTTGGAAAAAGGAGTAGAAGATTGTATCATGGAGGATGATGAGGGTGTGAAAATGATTTGTCCTGGTGAGATTGAAGAAGTAGTGTATTGCAAGCATGGGATAAGTGGAAGAATGGAAGTGAAATTGCAGGTGAGAGGACAAGTATATTGTGGACTGATTGATACTGGGGCCCAGATTTCTTTAGTGAATGCATCTGTGGTACGCGAGATTGAGTGGGTGATGTGGCAGATACCGAGGAGGACGTACGCTAATGTAAAGATAGAAGGGTTGATTGCGATCAGGGGAGAAACTTAGTTGAGCTTGGGAGGTAGATTATATTACAAAGTAGAGATAGGTAAAGCTAGGGGAAAGTTGAACATAAGTTGTTAGTGCTTGAGAAAATGGAAGGCCATATTTGTTTTTTTTGTTTGGGATGAATTCTTAAGAATGAACTGGTTTGTCCCATGAATGTGGGGAAGAAGAGATGTTGAAAGGGAAAAGGAGGTAGTATAGAATGCAAGAAAGGGAATGTGTGGTGGTGGCTGATTTTGTGGGAAGGTAAGTAGTTTGGGTGTGGGGGTGAAGAATTGTTAAAGTATGAAAGATATTGAAGTAATGCAAGAGGAATGTTCAACAATTGTATGTGAGCTGAGAAAATGTTTGTTGTTCAGGTTGTATGAGGAAGTGCCTGTAGATGGACCGGTCGTATTTAGTATGATTAGATATAGTTTGAGGTTTGCTGTCGGGAAAGGACAAGTTTTCGTCCGATTTCGTCCGTGTGGTGAATGTGTGTTTAATTATATTACAGCACAAAGTGCGAGAGGGTATTGTTATCTCATATGTATGGTTATTTACATTCTCTACCAACATGGTTAACCGCTACTCTATTTGTCATAGCATATATGATGATTAATAAATACCATAATCTCCTAATAGAATAATATATATATATCATAAAATATAATAAAATAATTAATAATAATATAAATAAATATAAATAATAAATAATAATAATATAATATAATAACTAATAATTAATATAAATAATATAATAATAATATAATAATATAATAATAATAATATAATCTAATAATATAATAATATAATAAAATAATAATAAAAATAATAATCAATTAATAATAATGAATAATATTATTTATCATTTGGGGAGCCGGCCTGGGCTAGTATCAGCTCTTATGGATTCGAAGGGTTAGCTGCCCTTGGTTCTTTTGGAGGGGGTTAGTGGATATTGCGTTCGTGCGTAGGGGGACCGAATGTGTTGCGCGGGTAAAGAATTGGTTGCTCATTTAATATTATAATTTTCTCATAAAATTACAATATAAATATACTAATATTCAAATATCTATCATAACAGTTTATAAATATATTAATAATAAATATATATTATACGATCTAGTGACGCAGAAATGTACCGCCCTAGGCATCTGTGTCCGGGGGGTTTAAAAAAAATCCATCGAAAATTATTATGACAAGTTACCATAAATAAGGGGCTCAAATGGGAAAGCACAGGGAAGAGTTATGATTAAAGGTAATGATTATGTATAGTTAGATAGGAGAATGATATGAATTTAAGTATCTAGGGGTTCTGAAATAGGATCAGACCACGACAGTGTGGCTAGACCTTTAGAATTTCATCGAGAGAGTTGGAGGACACCTTAGCGCGCGCGCCACTAGCGCCAGTAAAATTACATACTAGTATCTGAGTACCACAATGAGCAAAAGAGGAATTAGCAATATCAGATTAGATGTGAGTGTGGAATTATAAATGAAAGAAGATCAGTGTGAGTTTTAAATACATATGTGTAGCGATAGATTAAGGTAGAATAGATTACGCGACTACTGTCGTGAAGATGTCAGAACATAAAAGAGTTATCTACAGATTGAATGGAGTGTACATACCTTCTGTAACCTGATTATCGAAATAGATGTGATGCCTAGAACCTGTACAGTTATTTATGTTAGTGAGTGTGAATTTGCAGCTTGTTTTTGGGCTGTCATAATAATCCGGCTACTAAGATAGAATAGTTGGGCGCGCGGGTGGGGGACAGGGGGCCATAGACCACATCGGGAGGTAAAAAGAGGGTGAACAGGTGCATTAAAATTGTCCGGGGAAAGAATATGATTTAGTGACTAGAGAAAACTAAATTGGCCTACATCAAGACTAACCAGAGGAGAAAACGATGAGAAAGAGAAGGTACCCCAATGATAGATTGCCACGCAAAATATGCCTCACATACACAGGATCTTATGATAATGGTGAGCATGTTAGAGCACTCCAAACCAGTCGAATGTACCCAGCCTCAGTCATTCATAACCGGAAAGAACAGTGTTTAACAAATAGAACTTCAGACTTATCTATTTGTGGCAGCTAAGAACGCAGTGATAGGTAACTAAATAAAGGAAAAAGAGGAGATTCCTCTTTTTTTAACAAAAGGAATACACAAGGGTTTGAGGAAAATAAACAAAAGTGTTGATGAGAAAATAATTTTTATGACTGCTAAATAGAAAATTTGGATGGAGATGGATGGATAAGAGATTAGCGGAATTAAGATTGGATGACACAGTATCTCTCTAAGCACTAAATCGAAAACTTTCTTTGAAAGCTATATAGCTCATGCTTTTTAGAAATTGGATTTGTATACGAGGCCTACGGTCTCAGAATGGAATAGACTACGGTTTGTGCATCTATACATTGAGACGGAGTGTGCGAAGAGGTTTTGAGCGAGGCTTTTTGGCTCTCAACTTAGTGTTGGAGGAACCAGGGAAAAGCGGTTCCAGAAGTGGGGACCATTATCATATTATATCTTACCTCCTACCGGAACAACTGTATATTACAACTATCTTCACTACCAGTGTCAGAGATCATCACTGGCTAAATCGAAGATCGCTCCTAATCTAAAAATATTCACCGCGAGGAGCATCCTTCTACCATAAATTGACTTCACATAAAACATCAGCCGAATACATGCAATAATTACTCCAGCTCTCATGTCATAATATCTATATCTCGAATAGCCCTAGATGTATCCGTTGTGATGCGAAACAATCTGTTCAAATTCTAAGAGAGCAAATTCACGTAATGTGCACTAGAATAAACCACTACTATCAGCAGGTGTATCTTGAAGAAATAATTCAGTGCCAAACAAATCAATATTCAGGTACTACTAGGGAGTCTACACTATCATTCAATAGACACTTAATCACAACTATTAGTACAACCATTTCACCCTGCTATTCCTAGACCTCTATATTTAGGCGCCAAATAAATCATATTCCCGTAACTATACCTTCACCTAATGCATACTAATCTAGCTAATTTACCTGTTATCAGTTTCTTATCCATCTATTGATTACGCGCACTAATTCAGCGCCTTTATTCTTTACAATTTATCGTTTTGAGTAATCACCTCCTTTTATCACGAGAGTTACTACTCTAGCGGTAAGTCTACCATATATATATTTACGTCATGGGACTAACATTACATAACTGACTCCTCATTAGTGGCACTGGCATCTGCATAGCGTAGGCTACACAATGATGTGCATTCAGTAAGAAACTATCTCTGAAGGCCACTGTACACTAGTAGCTAATCTATAAATATCAGGATGACTCTCCAACACGATGACACTCTAACTTTGTTCACTCTGTCCCCGTAGTACCTGCCAAGTATCTATCATATCGTTCGCATTTTGGTGCGCTGTGGGTTGACCCCCGGACTGGCACCTTATTCTGATTCTTGCCTGCTTGTTCATGATTGTCTACAAACTATGTCTTGCAATGAGTTCTTAATGTCTGTGCTATCCCTCAGCCAGGACATGGCCAGTTGTATCTCGACATCTCACGTACATGTAATCATGATCTTCTCTTACAACAGATGCATATCCCACTGCTCCTTTATTTCACTAATACATCTTACCTATCGGAAGATTGCGTTCTTAATAGAGTTATCACATGAGAGAGAATATGATATATCGTATACCGCTACCCACTCTCACACCCGTATGCAACTAAAATAAGCCTCCTACTCGACTACTTTATATCTACTCCAACGTGAACTATTCATTGATTGTCACTAGTCAAATTATACAGGTCATGTGAGCCGCCAGCTGAGCGGGATGTGATGTCGCTGTCACCCTGAGCTCAATCATTAACAGTAGTCTATTAGTACACACTGCTAACAATATACTATTATCATACTAACTTATAACCGATATTTAATGGAACACATACTTTTAGCTCACACCATTCAAAGGGTAACTTCCATTAATATCGCTAACAAGGAGATTCACAACTACTGTCGAGGTAATATCTTGATACAGCAGTTAAGCCTATTTAACACTGTCTATATTATCACTTAAATATCTGTCTATATAGATTCTATGATATATATATTAACCTCAGTACTGCGTCATCAATCTACCCTCCGCTAGTCTGATTTATGACCCCTAGTTGTCTTCCGTGTACTCTTTATTTCATTCAACTCCTTATTGTCTGATCTATATAAGTACTTATCATTTACAACTAACAATTATATTACATTAATTACTACTTACAAATATACAGTACGTATCGATATGTACACCACCTATTATCCATATCACCAATCAAGTTTAATACTTCTTTAGTTTCTTCCGTGTCCATGCCGCATAATGAAACATGCTCATAGTTGCAGAATTATCGCTCACTTGCTGACACCCCGCCTATGGATGTCTAGAATGCACACCCCTTTCAGCTCTTGAAAGAAGCATGCTCGAGAATGTAGGGACGGGAAACGTGCCAGCCAACTCACCACAAGTGCCACACGGCCCGCGCACTTGCCCAACCGCCCTTTCCCAAGGTCCCACGTTCCGGTGGTTACCCTTCCTTAAATGAGACAGACAAATGATTGTTACATTCACGTATGTATGTAGCTTCACCATTATCTGTACTTTCTGCAAACTAAATGTTGTCATTTGCAAGTGAAGAGTTCTAAATAGTAGCAAACGTAAGTGTGGGTGCCTATGTAGAGCCATCACCTCAATTTCTTCGCACCTATTTCTCGTCTGTCTGAGAGTGGCTGGTTTCTCTACTTGTCACCTGGAATCTCCCGGCATTGACTGTTGCGCTCGGGCTTCACCATGGCATCATAGTGAGCTAAATATTCCGGATCTCCACTTGGAACACCAATAGTCATCTCTACGGAATGACGGCCAAGTATTTCCCTTGCAAGTCCTGCAACTCTTACTTAAGGTCAATCTCTGGGTAAACATTTTTGCTCTTATCTCACTCACGCCTAATGTGACAGGATAGCTCATATTGAATCTTCGTATTCTAAAGATCGCTATTATCTTTGGTACACCTAACCAACTTACACGCGTTATCAACGTCAATTCTTCATCGCCTACTGGACCTAAGTATCGAAAATTCTCTCCCAGTGAAAATCAATGTTATTTTGATTTAAATCTTGTTAGAACAACATAAATTATGTGTTCTGTATATCTTTTCATTATTTTTCATTTTGAATGCCGGTGCTGATTAATAGAGCTGCTCGGCTACGTAATCAACATTATGTAAAGCCTTTCATTTTACATACTCCGCAGACAAAAGTTGACAGATATAAATCATTGAATTCGTCACATACTATGATGTGTTACAAAAAAACCGCGCTGCCATTATGAGTTGGGGATCTAAGTAAGAGTTTGGGTCACAATCAGTTGATGACAGTCTCAATAATCTTAACCCAATGAACCAATAACACGCTTTTTTGATAATAGCTTAGTTTTTTAACTTATATCCCTAATTTCATTCTTTTTTAATCACACCCGAATCATACATAACGTTGTGCATTTGATAAAACTGGTTTCAACAAACTGCTCGTCGAGTGTAGCGTAATGAGGAATTAACCTGGTGTATTCGTTATCTCAGGTGATACCACCAGAAACAGTACTGTACAAACCTTTTTTCCTCTAAGCTTCTTCCCCTTTGGGAAACAAAAAAAAAAAAAATTAATTTTTGTTTTGGCATGCCCATAAGTCCCTCATTGTAGACACTTCCGTTTCAATTGTGGGAATATCTTTCGAGTCTCTGTGGTCATGACACTTCAAATATTAGACTATCACGGCTCGTGAATCATTGAGTGTCATAAAATTAGCACTCTACAAAATTGCAGCAATTGAGATTCAATGTCTTCCAAATGTCTCTCCCATTTCGTGAATAGTTTCTTTTTCATGCCCATTCTACAGATCACATCTGTTTCTACCATATTCTAAATCCAAGTATTTTGCTCACACTATTAAAAATTACTTTATCCTCCCTAAATCTCTCGAGATTACAAATAATATATCTCATCACCCGCAACATCCATTGCTCACATGCTAGGCACACAGTGTCTGTTACGAACTTGCGCGCTATACTAATCGGTTTAAGAATGTTGACTGTTATGCAATGTCAGGATGTTACCTCCATGCATTCAGTTACTAATACTGTGAAATATATATTATATCATAGATATTATATGATATATATATAGTTATATAGTACTAGTTATAGAATTATAATTATATATTAATACATTATAGTGGGTAAACAATATATTTACTATGTATACCAACAACATTTTTAAAGAAAATTTCTTGTTAATCATTTAGAAAGAAAAGTCACTAATTTTAATTTATGAATTTACTTTACATGCATCACAATTATTATGTTTCTTTTATTGAACCTTCCATCAGGTGTAACTGGCTTGTTGTCAGATTAAATCTAAATTTAATAATTAACCCGAAAGAGAATCTAAAAGTCATCTTTAATTTAAATTCTAACGACATTTTTATAGAAATTACGTGGAGTTCAAAAATGTTATCTTAAGATGTGGGATTGATATTGATTTCACCTTTTTGCGTATTATAATTATTGGTGTTAAGGGTGTAGTACGACTGGTAATTTCCACTATTTTTCTTTTATCAAATTAACTCTCTTCTTGAATTGTATGAGAGGATAAATGTGTTTCAAGTCACAAGTAAAGTTATCTGTGAGAGAAATACAAAAAATGTAAATAGTGAGGGCAGAGAATGTTAAAGTTGGTCTCCACGATTGTTATAGGGTCAATGTTTGTGGTTTGTGGCACATTGTCTACGTTAAAGTCATGTGCCTGTTTCTCAAATGTACGTAAATCAGTTCATCTTCAGCGAATCATTAGGTACGTTCTCTTTTTATGGCACATTTACCAATATGAATGGCATACGCGGAGTATTTATAATTAAGTCATCCAACATTGCGAGGGTGTTAGTTTTCATGCAGGCACCTATACACCCAATAATGTCTTACCTGAATTGGGAGGGATTATCATACAGATACTCATCTGCTTCTAAAGAGTGTATACAACTTTCCTGATAAGAGGGTGCAGGTTTTATAATAATATCTCTATTCGTTTTCTTATTAAATGTAGCAGGTATTTTTAATTATTATAATTCGCAGGATATAGTATAAGAGAGGTGCATAATCGGGTAAGCATATAACGACGGTTCGATCTATTTACGTCCTACATAAGGGGTTAATACTTTTGTAAGGTTGATAAAGCGATATTTTTTCTCTTGCTATTCTGGTCTATTTCGGAAAAGATATCCGAGTGAGGCACAATATCAGCGTACTTTATAATTGAAATTGAGGTCGTACACAGCAAAGACTTGAGAATAAACTAATTAGACGAATAGTGCTAATATTATATTTTCGTCAGTTTTGTACTGATGAATAGAAAGCACGAGGCAGATTCTCTGACGAAGACTCTGAGTAAATTAATGGAAGATAAGTTTCTCCTACTTCAACTTTGTGTTGTGGTTCTATGCAATTGTGGGTCACTCAAATACCATAATGTGATGTAACCTTCAGTTGAGGTTGTCAAAGTTAGGCTTATGCGAGTAATAACAGAGACACAATTCCGGAGGTATGAGGTGAGATTTATTGGGCTCTCAAAGGTTATAAAACAGAAAGACCATCAAAGGAAACATGCGTAGGGGAATATTATTTTCACGACAATTTTCACAATTATACGAACTATTACAATCTATAATGTTAGAGGGTTACCACATAGTGTTCTAGGACATCAATAGTGGAAGTATAATTAAATGAGTGACGATCCCTTAATCAGTCATCTCCATATAATTGTGAGACTTAAACACTCGAGGAACCCCAAGAAATGCAATCGTATCACAATCACACATACTCTGTACCAGCTAACATTAAGTGAGAATGTGTTTGGGGAATTATATATAAACTAGAGAGGAGGATTTTCAAGAAGTGATTCCATAAAATATTAACCTTAATATTGGACAGGCAGAAATAAGGGGAGAATCTGTAACATGATCTAAGAACCCACTCATAGATTCTTGTTCAGAAAAGTGTTATTAAATTTCGATAAAAAGTTGTGTTCTATATTCGTAAGAATAGGTATTAATTGCTTAAAGTGTCAAAGGAAATGAATAAATAGAATGATTTTCATCAATAAATCACGTGAGTGAGGAGTGAAAAGGGTTAAACGGGAGCACGGTACGCTTCTTGAGGTGAAGAGTGAAGTTTACTACAAATTACAAAGGGATTTGGGAGTGTGGGTTGATGTTTATTGTTTGATGAATGAAATCTTCAGAATTGGGTAATGTGTGATCGATCGAGATGTGGTCCACCAAGAGGGGAGACTTTGTTACCCTATTCCACATGGATAATTTATTGGGGACAAATCTTAGTTAGATATGATGGGATGGGGCGGAAAGGGGTATTTCGTTTATGGGTTTTAGCGATTCCATAGAATCTTGGAATGGCAAGGGAAGACTGGCTTTTAAATCAATTGGACAAGCGAATCTGGTCCGCTAAAGCCTGTTTTTATAAATGAACGTATCAATTACAAGAAGATTTTTTAATAGTACAATTTTTCTCAGGATCGTCATCCAAGTTATGCGTTGATCGGAAAGTAAAAGAAAAAATGTCATCATTATCATCACTATCTGAAAATATGTTTAAGCTTTTAGTTCCTTTCTTATGTACGTTAGTTTTTATTGTACTAAATATATCTTCATCACTATCAGAGCTAAAGATGTTTTTTCCTGGTTTATTTTTTAGGGGGATTGAAAATCTTATGAATAATTAGTTTTGTCTTCCAATGAACAAATCAGAGCATGTGAGACTTGTCGTTTTGAAAATTAGTGTTTATATTCTTTTCAAAGTCTTCAATAATTTTTCGAAATCTAGAGTCGACCAAAAAAATCCTTTGTAATTAGAGAAAATGAGGTCTATAGCTCCTAAAACCCGATTTTTTTGACTCCAACGAATGAGTTTTCCCATAAATCTGATTTATTATGATGTTAATTCAAATATTATGAGATAAATTTATGTTCTTTCCTTTTTTTAATTGTCTTACATGTCTTCGTTTAAATATAGGCATGTTCACTTCATAACCACTATATTTATAATCATAAATAGTATTTAAATTGTTGTTTTCCATCTCTCTTTTTTCATTGAGTGAAATCTTCTTGCTATTGATATGCATCATAGATTGAGTAAAACACTGGGTGAAGGTAGTGCTGATTGAGACGTTTTCGTTGTCTCTGTATGTATTGAGACCATCATGAACTTGCATTTGGAGAAAACTTTGAACGTGCACCGTAATGACTAAACCAACCTTTGTCTGAAAGTCGCGGTATGATGATATAACTTATTTCTCTGTTCTTGCTTTGATGTAGGTCTGAATATTCATTTTCTGCTATAGGGTTAGACTACATTTACCCTTTTACCTTAATGTCTCTCATGTATATTCCTATTATCCGGTCGACATGGTTTTACAATGAGCGTTCCTTACCCATATGTGTTTGAGAGATTTCTTATTGTTCACACGAGAGACTGTCTTAGTGCATTCATTTGATTTCATAAATTTTTTTTTACGGCAGATTTATATGCACCTCTGGAATTTGTTCAAATAATTCGTATTTCGTTTATCATCAATAATTTATTTGATATTGAATATCACATTATCATTGATGGCGCCGATAAGTTTACCCTGAGAATTTTTTCCCTCAACGTTTGTAGTTCACTATTGCTACTTCTCCTCCAATTCTTAAATTGTATCTTTCACTTGTTTGTATATCTGTTTCACAGCCTGCCATGAGAATCTATTTTTGTAATTTGTCCGTAACCATCGATAGTGTCACGGATTAACATATCCGATACTCGGCTAAAAAGAGGTATTATAGGTATACTATACTCTCAAGAGATCGTCAGCCTTCTATACTTAATACATATGGGGACTTTGTTTACTAGTGACATACTTAGAAAGGAACAGTCACTAATTTATAATTTCTGCAAATGAGTAATCTGTGGCTTGTATCAAAGATATGCAATCTAAAATTACTTACTGTGTTTCTGCTCGATAAGACTAAAAGTTAAGCTATTCTATATACTTAAACAATAGCAATATGTGTAAAAGTAAATATTATTATAACTTCTTTATACTGATTTTTCTATTTCTTGTTCAATCATTGTAGGTACTTGGTGGTACTGTTCAATCGAAACATACAGCCACCACACGCTGGGTGAGTTGATTTGCGTACCAAGCTCATTGTCAAGAATAAAATCCTTAAATTTTCCATTTCTCACATCTTTAGTGATCACTATTCACTAATATTTTTCTATTTGCTAAATCAGGGGTGAAGTGAAATAATGAACTATCCGCCAGGTCTAATATATAGCTACTAAGTACTATAAGTGTTATTCTAATATCGGTTAGATGTGTACTAATTATATTAGTCGTAACTTACATATACCATATATTATACCTCCCGGCCTTAAGTATAATAACTATCAACCTTAATATACCATATAGTTATATATAAATGATCATATATTATATTAACGTTCACTGCTGTTGTCATCTTGGATTATAACTATTACTACCTAGTTCATATAATACGCGCTATATATATATAGTATCATATATTATATCTTATTCTGATTTCACATACTTCATTCATTCACTAATAAATTTACGGCTACTTTACCCTACTTACCTCTTCCTATATATATTGTGAAAGCTACGGAAGTGAGTACATGTTCCGCGATTACCGCAGAACCTTTGGCGTGCTTCTATCCTTCAACTATTTTTTACTCACCTTTTTTGAGGTAGAGTGCGGCCTGTCGCCTAACATCGTCAAAGTATATAACAAGATCATGCGGCATATCCAAAATCTGCTCCTTATCAACCCGGAGTCATTAATTACTAAAAATTTAACCTTAACAGGCAAATGCATTTCCTTGGCTGTCTCAAACTTATCTTTACTAATATTGCATACCTCTTTTACCATATTGGTATTTCATCTGCCGATAACATAACTCACTTCAAATTGTTAAATTCCTTTATCCTTGACTTATTCACATAAATAATAATCTTCGATAAATATACAGCAACTTCAGACAAAAACATAATTCAACACAATAACAAAAAAATTAAAAATTAAAAATAAAACAAAAAGACACACAACATTTTGCCTCATAGTTTCCTTTTTTAATCCTTCTCTTTTTATAAAAAAACTCACATTCAATTCACGTTCTTTTTTTTCAAACTATAAAAAGTGACATGCACCTATAATATTCTCGATATTTTATAATTTATTCCTTTTTTAACCCCAACCCTAAAGGTTAACTACGTTATTGTCGTCGAATCATGTTGGCTAAGAAGGATGTGAGGAGAAGGTTTATGTGTGTTTGCCTCAATTGGTTGCGTTATTGAATAATACTCCCAATTTAGAGCGATATTATACCCACTGGCCCGAGTGGCATGCTGGATTTCTGTGGCCTTTTGGTATTGTGTTCGATCACGTGGTGACTAGTATGTCCATATTGACGCCATAATGTTCGTATTCTAGTATGTTAATGTTTGAGGGACTTAGTTAACAATCTGGTAATCTTATAATTCGGCGCCCCCTCACATATTTTACCGCTAGTCTCCCGAAAACTCGGAGAAGGTCGAGCTCTGAAATGAGGGTGAACACTTTTTGGCTCTCCTCCACCATGAGCGTTTGCTATAGAAGCATGTATTCTAACGCAATTTTCCTGGGATAAGTTTACTTCGGCCATCACATCAGAAAAGATTTGACCTTGGGGTATTAATTGGCCTCTGACGAAATAGCGTAGTTTATCGCAGGATCCCTTTAATTTATCTGATCCAGTACACCCTTATTCCGACTCCATATCGGTGCTTCTTTCACATGTACTCGCTCCCACGTGCATCTCCATGTTTTATTTGTTACATTCACGTGCTTTTTGAGAGTTTTGTGAGCACCTAAATGGGTTTCTAACTTGTATTCAGAGCTCTCTCTCTGTATAGCTCGATATATATGATAGCCCGATTGGATTATGGAGGTTTGCATATAGAGCTATCGTCACTTCCTATCTGTAACGTTTGCTCAAGTTTCCTTGCAGTCGTATACTTCTAGTCATCTTCTGGCTTTCCTTGCTGCACTTCGGACAAAGTTTTGAATGCCACAAGTAACTCACTAGAGCGAACCACGGTTCGGCTGGTTCCTTGAACATTGTGACGTTATCCACAGCGCAGAGTAAACCTAGATTACTAATAGGGCGTTATCGTATCTTTCGTGAAATGACTAGAGTTATTGCGGGTTAGAATAACTGAATGCTGCGCTTAGCTTCCGTTCCGTACTCACTCTCTCTCCACACCTCTTTCTTCACTTATGTTGATCCATCCGCACCTACCTCCCATGGTTCCGTTCGTATACAGCATATTCGTCGTTAGATTTATGCAACTACGAGCGCATTCTCTTTTATTATGATTGTGCCTACTTTCAGCCCGATAACATTCCTGTGAGTAGATTTACTACATTCATATTTTCCTCCTGTACGTGGAGGGATACCTGCCCTGACGCCTTATTGACTACTGTTAAGACTTCTGCTACACCTCCATAGTGGTGTGTATCTTGTAAATCCGGGCACCCAACTTAACACGTCTCCGTTCCGCCTACATCCCCTATCATTCTATTTTTGCAGGCTATATTGAATGATTCCGGAGAATGTTCCGTGCTAGTGCTTTTAAGACAGGAGCGTTTTCCGTATATCTCGCCACTTTCTCTGGACCGTGCACCTCTTCGACTCCTTTATAACCTTATCTTTATTCATTGGTCTGTTTTATTAGGCAATGGCCTGTTATAACTGATAGCAACACTGTGCTTTCTCTTGGTCTCGTATCTTGGCCACTCTCCCCTCTTGCATCTTGTTTAATTCCTTATTTAGAATTACTGATTTAATTTTCTTTTAATAGTGCATATCTCTGCTGTTATTTTCTTCCGCTTTCTCTTACTTCCGTCTTGTGTTATCCGCATCTTACAGCTCATCGTATCCTTCGTTAGTGAGCATCAATGCCTATGATAAGGACGTGAGTCTCATTCCCTGTGTTTATAGTAATTTTAATTTTGTCCCCTTTCACTAGGTTTTAGTTCTGAGCTTATTTCTACAAAATTTTAACTATTTATTTCTTTCAAATAAGATTATTCTGCTTGAAACATTGAACAATTTATAAATCGCTCCTTATACGCTTTCCCTTTCCAAGTGAATTTTCATTTTGCCTTTACTTCTCTTTTTACTATCTTTTTGTTAATAATTTCTTCCCATTTCTTTTCCCTATATGCTCATCAGACGTTAATAATAGTTTGCATTATTCATGTACCCTAAGTTCTCGATTACGTTCTCCTAGTTCCGATTATAACAAGCACTATGACGCATTACCTCGCAAAACACCACGGGGTGTTGTGCGAGTGATACATTGTGCAGAGCTAACCCGTGCCCTCCCCCAACAATCCACTGTTGCTAGGACACACTTCATCCAGGCCTCACACGATTATAAACCACCATCCCTTTACTTTGTTTGCATCAGCCCCGTTCCATTCTACTAAATTAGTGACCGCGCACTTTGTAAATGTTAGTATGGCTATTCCATGAAGATACAACGACACTTACCATGACCTCCGCCAACTTGTGAACACACACCGAACCGCGACTGAGAGAGAGCAATAGATTACTACAGCCACAGAGATTTAATACTTTTACCTTCTCTCTTCTACGAGAACTCGTATATTTTATGTTCATCATTCTTATCACTCTCGCCGGCTCTTTTCTCACATTGTAGTGTATGTTCATTCACTACAACTTCCATTCTGACTTAATTCTCAACTCTACTCCTATCTTACGTGCTTCAATTATACTCCAACGATGATATATGTATCCCCGCACCGCGAATTTTTATAATGTCCATTTATAAGATCCAATTATCATACCACATTGCATTCAATTGAGTATTATTTGACATAACTGAATATTTACTTATTTCAGTTCTCATTACTCAACAGTATACCTTAGATATAATGAATTACGCAATCCTGAATTAACTGACTTATAATCTCACTTAATAAATTAATTAATCTATACTGCAAAATTAATCATTTAGTCTCAAAGATATCAATTATTCAAATAACCACACACCTCACGATTTTTCCATTAATCTCAACATCAGCCTTTGTTAAAAATTCAATTTTCGTATTTAATATATATTATATTACTATAATTTATCAATTATTTATAATTTAATTACTAATTAACTACCAATTACTTACTTTTATTCATTATTATTATTATTTTTATTATCTTATAATTCTTTATCAAATATTATAATTGTATATATTAATTATCCTTTTCATTTAACATGCTATTCTCTTTGAACCAAAAAAAACCAAATCCTGGTCTCAATCCAAATCAAACTCTCTTGTTATGCCTCATACACCCACAAGATTAAATCAAAAATCCATTCAGCCCTTAGAACGACCCATTAATCGTGTTGTATCCAAATTAAAATTTTTTTTTTTGTGCCTAGACCACTATTTATCCTAAACAAAACAGATGAAAAACATTTAGGATGCAATACGACACTCTAATTATAGGTTAACTTAACTATATCTAAAAATTATCCAACTCAGTAGACTCTGACAACATTGTACTTAAGCAAAAATATTACACGCACTTAACATCTAATAATCCTATCCAAACCCAAAAAAAATAATTTAACTCTAAAATGATTTAAATATAAAAAAATAACCATATTAATGATTATTTACATTTAAATTTTTCGAACTCATAAATATGAAATTATTCTAATATATTCAAGTTAAAATAAATGGATATTAAAAAAAAATAAAAACAAAATTAGAAATATAATTAATAAATAAGAAAGGAATTCATAGAATAAATAATATATAAAATATTAAAAACATATCTTACTCTTATTTTTAAAAAGAGATTTGAAAATAAAAAGGTAAATGGATAAAATAAATAAAAAGTCCAAAAAAAACAAAATTAAGAAATCATAATCTATATACAGTTCAACTAGAGATACTCATACCACAATATCAGATTTCGATATCATAATGCCAATCAAACCACAATAGCCGCTCGTACCAATGAAAGGAAGGATCACCCATTGCACGCACCACTCCACATCTCGGCCTTACCAACATATACCGCCTCCACCACATCTTATTCCCACCCACATTGTATTATACACAACTGTCGCCACCTATCCCCTTCCTCATTACCCTACCCATTACTATTGAGCTCACTACCATGATCTCAACGCCTTTAACATCGTAACCATCCACCTTTATTAATTCAATTAATTCTTCACAACTCAATTTTTTCTAATAAAACGATCACTCTTCCTACCACTAATCACGACTTCCATACTGGAAACCATATAGAGTTTTTTATTCTCTAATCTCGACTTTATCCCGTACATGGATTTTATCAGTCTTTCATATACCCTCGTCATTCTCATCTTCATCTTCCTATCACATTTTACGGCGCTCTCTTCTTCTTGGGTACCCCTCAACTTAGCCTTCGGGGATCTGATTTCGATCCATCTGTCTCACCTCTGAATGCCTGGCTTTACATCTACCACCATACAGGCCCTTCCCGTCTCTACAAACAATACAATGTTCCACACTCTTTATTCAACATACGACACCATCGTCCTTTTATCATCAATTTTTCTCTTCACAGCGCGCCACTACCCGGCCTCTCTCTCCCTCCCTTCACATTCCCACTCTCACGGCGGTCCTCTTCCCCCTCGCTTCCATCCATCCGATCGCCTTTCTTTTCTCGCCCCTTTTTACTTCACCTTTCTCACAGTTCCCTGCTGCAGTCTCATTCCTATCTTTTCCTACTCCATCTTAAAAACCTCCATATCCACTCACCGCTGCCTTTTCTGCTCTCACTCCCACAACACCTTCGCTTTCCCTCCTATACACCATCACATTCTTACGATCACTACTGATCCCTACCCTCTGATCTCTCCCATCCTTTGCCATTACCCTGCGCCCTTACTCGGTTCCCATCCCCACCTTCATCCTGGTACTCCATTAATACTCCACACTCCTAACCATACCTTCACAACCCCAAACCATACCACTTCCCCACATCTACCACCATATAATCAGCTCACCCTTCCTCCGGCACTTATCTGCAACTAACCGCACACACGAACGCTCTCATTCCACACTAACATCACCTGCACTCCTGTTGCTCTCTCCGCCCCCTCTACACCTCACACTGCGGTTTTGACCCTCTTCTTTTCTGCTCAGCCGCTCTACCCCTCGTGCTCTAGGGCCTCTCCTTGGCCCATCATACACTCCATCCATTCACCTCTGCTCATTTCCCGACACCCCTTCTCCTCCCGCCTGAGCCGTAATTTTCAAGTCCTTCCGCGGGTTCCCCATGCGACCTTCCCCTTCCTCCCTCTCTGGCCTTCCCCACTACTCTTGGCCTTCTCCCAACCACAGTGCCTTGCCATCCTATTTTAAGCTTTTTCACTTCTTACCTCTACTATCTTGTTCCACTCTTCCCTACGTAACCCCCACTCAGACCATATCCCTTGCTCTTCCCCAACACCCACTGTATGGACCACTACTGTTGCTCTATCTCTCGTCTTCACACCATTCCCTTCTGTCAATACACTATTCCTGTTCCTCTTTCTCTTATCTTCCGCGGCTAGCCTGCGTCCACAGTTCTCGTCCACCTTGCGTTCACTAAATATATTATTATTTTCGTTCACTATATCGATATCTAGCATCAGCCATATCTCTCTGCTCACCTACTTTCTTCTCACTTATCGTCTTCTCCGCGGACTGATTCTTACATCCCAGTACCTTCACTAGTGTCCTCTCCCTTCCCCCACCTAATATTATACGAAAATCTACCGATACTTTAATATCACCTACCATTATAAACTACCTATCCACTCTATACATTATTAATGCCTATTGCCATTATATAAATACCAAAAGATATCTTCTTTACGATAACATCTAAACTCCCTACTTATAATCAATCATAACCTATAATCATATCAATGTTATTATACGAACTCCATATGCAGTGTCACCTTCCCTACGCTACCGTCTCCGTCTATTGCCCCTGACACCCATCTTCTAGACCTCCATTGCCAGGTCGCGTCACTAGTGCATCTACCGACATATCAACTTTTCGTTCCCTCCTTTTATTATACATTTAACATTGCGCCTATCTATGATTAATTCTCCTCCTTCTGGTATTTCAACCCCACCACACCTTTTCACTTTTATTTTATCAACCTGATATTTTGTGGTCTTCTGATCTATTATATTTACTAGGTCTTCCTACCTCCATTAATTTACATACATCTCATCGCTATCATACCCATAGTATAGACTAAATCAATCACCACCTACTATTACCCTACTACATATTATATATACGACCTTCATCGTCCTTATATTATCTCGTTCCTTATCTCCTTCTCCGTACTATTATATATCTACCGACCACTTCTATTGTTTTCTCATTTTCAATCAACATATTCCAACTATGACTTATACATCCTCGCTATCACACCGTCTCTGCCAGTTTCCCCCTGACTAGCTGTCGGTACGATATGATTAAAGTGTAATCAATGTATCAATATACCTATTATATTATACAACGAGTATATTGACGATTCCCTCCACCTATGCCCTCTACTCATCTCCTTCTTCTTATTATAAATATATAACAAATTATAATATAACAAATCAATAATCAGTAAATATACACATTAGAACAATCGGGAAATAGTGGTTCTAGCATAGTAAATTAAAGAAAATTTAATATAGGAATTTTTAAAATTATTAATAAATTTCAAATAAATTTAATTTTTTTTAATAGAATATATTATATTATAAAAATTAGTAAAAAAAACTATTAACTATACCACACCCTGTCTCCCGTCCCAATCTACAAAACTACACGACATGCCCATTTCGTATTGGCAATTAAACAAAATAATATTATTCTGATATATATATAATCTTTTAATCTCTCCTTACAGAAAAAAACTGACAATGAAAAAACCCCGCACACTGATCTCAATACCTCTATACAACACACGTATTTACCACACTTTCCGTTTCTACCTCCTCTCCTCCTCTTCGGATCCTTACCATTGAGCTCTCATCTTTCTTCTCCTACTCCTTCTCTCCTCGCCTCCTACCTCTTCCCTGTCCCCATACACTCCTCACTCATCTCCTACCTCCCCTTAAACCTTCTCTATGAATGAAGTCTACTATCCGCGCCTTCGGCGGTGTGATTCTATCCTACAAGTTAACTATGAAATATAGGCTACCTTCCGTACCACGGACCCAATCCCGCACTTTGTTCGTGGGTAGTTAGGTATAAATCTCATGGCCCCACCTATAGACTATTAAGATACTATCCGAAATACATGACAAGACTCTTAGGCATTTTCTTGTTCATACTCTGTTCAGGCCACTTTCTCTGTCTTTCCGATTTTAAACTTTCTAATAACGATTCCCTTTCGATTTCTTACATTAACACTTCACATCCAATCCATTACTTCGCTCCCTCTCTATACGTAACCGTTTTTATTCTCTCGTCCTACTGAATTAAATTAAGGTAAATCCCTCTCTCCTTCTTCTGTCCTTACTCTCCCTCGAACTACAAACTCACATCTACAATATCCGTCAGTCCATCTAGGTTCCTGCGGAGAGATTTCCTGCGATTCTCTTTTCTTAATCACACATCTCACTGTGCTAATTCTCTCTTCTCTTTTTTACCTCGCATCTATCTTCATTCTTCCTCGATGCATCTTCCCATACCTTCTCCTATCCTACCTCTCTCTAGATAGCTACCATTGCCTTTCCACTCTATTCACCCCCCCCCTCCGCCCCTGTATACACCAAAAGTGTTGCTGTGTCCTGTATCCTTCATCCTGACCTTAGCTGGTATACTGCATTAATCCAGTGATCCCGGTTCCCCCTTTACTTATCTCAACCCTCCCGCTTGCCTTAAATTATTATCTTTTCTGCCCCGCCCCTTCTCCGCCCCTCTCTGTACCTTGCCCTTCCTCTTTAGTCCTCGAGAGACGTATCTTCGCTCCCAGCGGTCGCTGAGCACGCAGCGTTCAGAGGATGATGACGAGAGCACGAGAAGTATTAAAATAATTAAAAATAATACCCAAAATATGACTTGAAGAGTACGCCAAACTTTGAACTTATTATATATATATGAATAGCCTAACATATTTAAATATATATAATATATATCGCCTTACACTATGTATTAGAATAGTAATAATAAGATTACAATGAAACAATATATGTTAAATTACACCGGGTTACTTTGTAATATTAAACGATATATATTTATGATATACTATATTACCTTAATGTCTATTTAGACTAATAATGAAACTAGTTAATATAATATACCTACATAATGTATTAATCAATCAACCCCACCCTTCCAAGATATATAATGCGAAACAAACATAGATATTGATATAAATTTAGTAAGAGGGGAATTGATATTATTAACTTTTAATATTTATAACAATTTATATGATTCACAACCTAATATATAATATAAAATTAGATATAGCATAATAGTAAAAAAATCACTGAATATAAAGACAATACTATGCAATATAAGAGAATCTCAAATCTACGAACTAAAAGACTTATTATGACCCAGATATATTATATAGGAAATCACAATTAAACATAAAAAATTTTTTCAATTTCAAAACTATGATAAAACAAATAAGTAATATATAAACTGTGA
Organism: Trachelipus rathkii; assembly: GCA_015478945.1. Taxonomy (NCBI): domain Eukaryota; kingdom Metazoa; phylum Arthropoda; class Malacostraca; order Isopoda; family Trachelipodidae; genus Trachelipus; species Trachelipus rathkii. The sequence continues at coordinate 39,934 of JABUQX010057639.1, forward strand.
GAGTGAGGGAATAAATAAATTGATGTACGGAGACAATTATGCTGTATATAACACTCAGTATAATAGGTAAGAACTAAGCTGAATGGAAGAAACCATACTCATCACCAGGATTTTCGGTAATAAGTATCCTTTTTGGTCATCGACATTTTAAAGACCAAATAAACAAATTAAATATATTGGCCTTATAAATATATATTCAATACATAGTCTAATACAACTGTTTCGACATTCAAAAAAATGCAAACAATCTCAGTAATTAACTCACAATTAATATAGTAATATGTATTTATAACTATAACTCAATCTTGATAATTTGAAAATAAAATAAATTAAAAAAACAAAACTACACACATAAAATAATATATTGCAGTGAGACGTAATAACCAATTAATCAGCTGTAGTAACCTTATATATGGTAGAGCTTGACCCGTAGTTCTTTTTTTTCAATCTATTTGAACATCGTATATGTACCAAACAGACTTCTACTCAACAGACTAGACCACTCCTTTCCTAAATCCTACCTACCATTATTCCAGATACTATTTTGAATTTAAGGAACATTCCGAAAGTCCATATACATCAGTTTCTGCTCATACTTTATGACTTAATGCTAAATCTAGAAATCACATTCAACATAAATTAATGAGATATATGTATTAAACCTCACTATAAGTACATTATTATATACAATAAAACATATTTAAAAAGTACTCTAAATTAATAAAACGGATATCTGTACAAAAGAGCTGTTATTTTTGTAGTATTGCCATTAATTGTCGTAAATTCTTATGACATAGTATAAGGATAGGTAAATTAAGAAATTATACTACTATTAGATTATATTTATAGAGATCTGGGTTTTATTAATATATATTATATTATATATATATAATTACCACATGGTAGGGATTCCTAAAATCACTTACCAGTAATAAGTTGTATCTATCAAGACAACCTAATATCACTATGATAACGATAATACATATCATTAACTAATTTACCTAATCAGTACATTCACTGTCTGTTTAATACTCCAAAAGTTCTTCTATTTAATATGTAATTTCAAGTAAATCATGTTTAAATATAAAAAAATAGCATTAAATGCTTATTTCATTATATTAATATGTGAATATCAGAGTTTTATATTATCATATTGAATATAATAAAAATAATATATATAACATAAATACACAAATATACAATCATTTAACTAAATTTCGAATAAACTTGAAAATGATATAGAAGTATATGTATGATATGACTCCGAAAACTTACACGAAACGTTTAAATTGAGCTAAAGAGAATGAAAAGATCACCTGTTGCGCGCTCATTAACGAACTTGGGTAATCTTTTGGGGTGGCACTGAATATATCGAAAGTCTAAAGGCACTCTCTTTCAATATCTATTCTTATCTTGAAGAAATATTATATAAACCCTATTTTCCAATTATTATATAGCAGCTGTTATAGATTTAACAAAGGCCAGTGGCTCATGACATAATAGGTAGAAGGTGGATTAAAAATACCCAACAAAATAAAATATAAATATGATACCAAACGGAATCCACTAGGAGCTCACTACAACATTGAAAAATGTCCCTCGATCCCACAATTCCCACACACAGGTTGTCTCACTCTCACTCCCTGAGGACAGTCACGCACCCATGATCTATACTCGTCTACACCGCCTTTGCGAGTCTGTACAATTCATGGGCATGTGCCCAACTTGTCCTGTTTAACCAATCAACTTCATCTACTTCAAAATCATATGTCCAGTTTCCACCTGAAACCTTCACCTCTCTATTCACATTCTCTTGGTTTGTTACATTCACTCGATTTCCCATCCCTTGATATTCTCCCCACTTCCTTCCTCCACTTCATTTTCCTAATAAAATAGATTTATTCAGCCACCTGAGCTGGGATCGTCTCCAAAAACTTCTTAATAACTTTTATTCTCATTCACATCGTTCATCCCCAAACTTCTTCGTGCCAAATGTTCCTGCTAATGTCACAGTATCAACCTTTCATTCTTACTTCTAGCTTAACATCATTCACTCTATATTTCACACTCCTCATTTTAAACTGATCTAACTTCGTGCCTTCACCACTCAATCTTGGCACCAACACTCCAAATGCGCTATAAAATCCAACATAGACACCCTAATAATTCCCAACTCTTTCACCTCAAACACCTATTTTCATTTGAACCTTTCCCACAATTTCCCTCGTAGGTCCCTAAAAATTCTTCTACATCCTAAGTGCATATACATACATTTATTTATTTTCGTTACCCGAATTAGCATCTCTGTTACCGTGCCACTAGACCTGAAGATCACTCGATTCGATTCATTCATCATTCAATACACTCTCCACGACTTGGTATGCAACGAATCCATACTTACCTTTTTCGCTTTCATCTTTCTTCATGTCTCCTGTTTTTCGACGTTTCTTTTCTTCTCTTTTTTTCTCTTTTCGGTTTATTTGCTCATCATCTCTTCCACATCACTTAATCCATTTTTCTCTTGTACCTCATCTCTTTCTTCTAATTTTCTATTATAGGAGTAGATGTCCTTTTATTCTTTGTCCCCCCTGCCCCTACCCCTCTATTCAATCATATCGCAAATTTCTTATTATTGTATCATTCGGGCCTCATTCTCTCTTCCATTTGTTTCTCTATCTCTTCTTCCTTCTTCATCTCTCTCAATTCATTAATCAACTCCTCCATTCTCCCTTTCCTTCTTTCGCAACGCTTTCAACACTCTATAAACCGCCCAGATTCCTCACCCGTAGACCCATTTTATCCCCCTTCCCTCCACTCCACCACCTCGCTCTCCAATTTCACTTTCCCGTTTTTATCGCCCCGACATTGTGCGCCAAAATATGTAGTGTATTATATATATATATATATTATATATATACAGCCGGATGCAGTATAGTATTGAGTAGTGCTATTTAATAATATATAAATATTCTTATTTCATAAATTACCCGCTGTCTTCTTAGTTTATTTTTGGTCAGATATATCGACGTGGCTATAGAGAGAAGACTGATTCTACTTTTTGTATTTCGCCTGCCTACTCAGACTTTACATTTTATGGACAACTTACAAAATATGACACCAACTATTTTCTAAAAGGAGATAATTTCTCATTTTACTTAGAAGGTGATGAGTTAACGTACATCAGTAACGAGGAGAATATATGGGTTCTTGAATCAGGCTTACACAGAGAAACTTGCGAAATGACAGGCGCTTTGCCAGTCGGGAGAAATAAATGGAAAATTATAAAGGAAGATGTTATAAAAAACTTAACTTTTACCCATTGTAAGAGGTACGAGTTTGCTTGCACAAATGGAGATTGCTGGCCTTCGACGGTAAGATGTAACGGAGTTGTTGAATGCCCTGACAAAAGTGACGAAGAATTGTGCCAACCTATTAAAAAGGAGAAAGGTTATGTCGTTAAACGTACCCCAAATCCCAGAAAACCTGAAACCAAATTTAAAATTCGATACAATACTTTAATATTTAACATAGCTGATATAACATCGGCAAAAGGTATAGCTGTTGTAGATGTGTTGATTTTTTTAACTTGGTACGATCCAAGAATAAACTTCTGGAACCCAGTTAAAGGCCAGAATATACCTTGCGATGAAATATGGAGTCCGTCTCTTTCAATGGCTGACAATGCTCGCTCAGGATTTCAAATCAAGTTCGAAAGTTACCGATCCTCGTGTCAAATATTTTCTTCTGGTAATGAAACGGATATAAAAAGAATAAATTCTTTTAAGGATCCATACATGGGTAAGTCTTTTTTTTTTTATTATTATAAAAAGATCACACCTTAGGGGCATAGCCCTATTCAAGGAGGGGAACTTCTCTAGGTAATTTCTACCTAGGATCCGAACTAGGATTCGAACCCACGACCTTGCCATGCGACTCCGTCGCTCTACCGTTTGAGCCACGGTAGCGGATAAAATAAAAGAGATAAAACAAAATTCAATTGTAATCATATTGACTGCTCATTATCATTTCATAATTTTATTTTTGTTTTACACAGGTACGTATGTAAAGGGAAAGGACATGAAAATTGCTTATGTATTTTCTGGTCTCGTGACAGTCCCCTGCCGCTTCAATCTTAGAAGAAATTTCCTTTTGGAAACTCAACTTGCAATAATAAGTTTTGGGCAAGATAATGCCTCCTGCGAGAGAGTATGAATTTGTTTACGAATGATACAATATCTTATAGAGATTATGAAGATATGAGGGGAGAAAAGATTTAGGAGAAATATCTTTTTATAAGTGCAGATCATGTTGTAGAAAATTCTTATTTCGTAACTATTATTATTACATTAAAAAATTTATATGGATTTCACATGCTTAATAGTTTTACACCTAGTTTCTTAATTTGTGTCATTACGTTTGGTACACTTTTCTTTCCTATCACAGATTTTAGTGAACGTGTTACTATTTCATTAACGGCGCTGCTTGTCCTTGCAGCTCTTTTTACCCAAGCAAGTAACACGTCCCGTCATTACTCCTTATTTCAAGGCTTCTTAATATTTGGTACGTATTTCTATATTTTATTTGTTTTATGATAGTTATTTACAAATATTGGTTTGCATAAATTGATGAACGCTGAGGAGAGGAGAGCGAAGAAAGCTGCGCTAAGATCTAAACAAGAGTTTCATACTCTTAATAGCGATGGAGAGGTTTCTGTTCTGCCTGAATGGGGGAAGAGAGTTGTTACTTTTAATTTTATTGCCATTATATTTTTTTCGCTTTCCTTTTTAATTTTTTTGTTTTTTTTTGTTAGCCGCTGTGGTGTTACATTAATTTACTAGCATCCCTTAAATATACTTATAAGCTAGTAAGTATGTCGTAGAATCATATATCACATACATATATGATTAAGACCAGAGAATAGCGTTTTCGGTCATTTTTAAAGAAACTATATTAGTTAGGCATTCTGAATCACTTATATTATATAGTATTTGATCATGAACTAAAAATTTCAACATCTATACATAAGGTTCGAGAAATATTAGAATTATTTTTTTTTAAAATTCTAAACGGAGAATATGAATTGTCATTGATATATTTAGGTTTTCTCTTAACTCAATAATTTATTGTTACCTTGCAAAGCTCCGGATTTGATTCTTTCTAGTTATAACTCCTATTCCATTTACACATGAAATCATTAATTCTATCTAGGCTTTGAATTTTATAAAGTATAATGAAAAGAAATACGTGTTTTCTAATGCCTCTATTTTCACTTACCGTTTCAAGTATGACAATTTATTTTTCTAGGAAAAAACTTTTCTCAGATTTTACTATTGTCCTTAGTGGGGCTCCGCGGTTCTAAACCCACACAAATCCTAGCGGGTTCCACAGCCCTGTATCTCTTTATTTATTTTTTTTTTATCTTTATCTTATCAAAAACGTCAGAAACGTTTGAATAGCAAATATTTCAGTCTATTTACAGATGAAGTGTTCCTAGCACGTATTTTGCTCTTTTCATTTTAAATTATATCATGGATCATAAATGCTCACTTTTGTTCATGGTGCTTCCTTTGACTAATCGAAATATTTTCTTTGATACGTTTAATTTCTTTCAATAAAAACAAAGGAACTAAGTTTTTGTTACATGGTACATTGGTGATTTTGTACCATGACAGGGGAAGTTTGTCAGTAACTCAAAATGTTTTAATGTTAAGATAATTAAATTTGTCAGGAAATAATTTAATTGAGAAAAAGGTTTAGAATATTATAACAAATAACTTGCTTAAGACGTTAAAAATTTATTTTAAGAAATTTATGTTTTAATATTATAACATTATCTCTTATATATATATATATATATATATATATTATATATATATATATATATATATTATATATATATATATATAGTATATATATTATATATATATTTTTTTATTATATATATAAATATTATATATATATATATATATATATATATATATATATAATATAATATATATATATATATATATATATATATATATATATATATATATATATATATATATATATATTATATATTATATATATATAATATATTATATATAATATATATATATATATATTATCTATATATATATATATATATATATATATAATATATCTATATATATATATTATATATATATATATAATATATATAAGTGAAACAGAAATGTTTTTTTACAATAGACTAATACCATTTTTAAATAAAGATTATATATGTATATATATATATATATATATATATATATATATATATTATATATATATATATATATATTATATATATATATTAAGAGTTTAATTTAGATTGAGAGATTTGTATCAGGCTAGAGTAAAGTATTGAACATGTTTGTCTATTTAACCTAATTATAGAAAACTTGGAAATAATACTTTCTTTTTACTAAGGTTCAAATACTCCAATTATTATTATTATTTTTATTATTATTATTATTATTATTATTATTATATCTTAATATATTATTATTGGTTTTGATATTATTATTATTATTATTATTATTATTATTATTATTATTATTATTATTATTATTATTATTATTATTATTATTATTATTATTATTATTATTATTATTACGCTGGTCTGCGTTTGAAATTTTTTTATTTGTGATGTCTGATGTTTTTCAACGATTTCTATAGATATTTTTCCCGCTGATCACGAAAATGATCTTAGTTTTGCTCTATCACGTCACGTTTTATTTCTATGGCAATAAATTGTTTTACCCTAGTCCGCATTTTGCGTATATCATTAAATAGAGAGCTTGATTCAAGGTGTTACAACTGCTAAAAACTCTTAAAAAGGAAACTGGAATTGAATAAAACACCTGGAAATTGCAGTGGAAGCTTTTGCTATAAGGAAATAAAAAAATATTTATTTGAAATTGCTGGAAAAATTCAAGGAACACCATTATTTCTCTCGAAAATGTGTTGCATTTAAACCTTGATCGTTAATTATTATATGGAAACCGCTATTTTCACAAGTATTTTAACTTTTTAATTTAATTATATATTTGGTAAATCATGGCTTACAATTTTACTAACTAATTAGGAAAACGAGATTGACCTAATTTAATTATTAATTACATCTTATTTATGGTCGTTCCAGGTTCATCCTCTTTCAACACATCCAGCAGTAGTCAGCCATCATGTTACTGTCCCAGCGACCTTGGTACCTTTCTTCCATTGTTCGGATATCTTGGAGAAACTTTTTCCTCCTGTTAACTACTATATTGCTTTTCTTAAAAAGTAACTAGTAAATTAATTTAAACATCATCCAGACTTTTCTTTTCTATGTCTTCAATGGTATTTTCAAATCTGGATCTTTTACTAAAGCTCTAATCTACAGAACCATAAAATCCTGCATTTAATTTCGCTTCACTTATATGTAGATTTTTTTTGTGATTTTTTTTTTAAAGATCTTCCTTCTGTTTATTTTTTATTTTAACAAGATTTTTCATGAAACCTAGCTTTTTATTCAGTGGTGGGAGTAAATTTTTTTCATCAAATTTAATGGGTTACAATCACCAAATTTTGAAATCCAGTGTCAAGGTTTTCGAGCTTACCAATTCATATTTTCAAATGTTTGTCGTTGTCCAACCATCCCACATGACAAATAAAGCATGAGATGATTGGTGTAAGCTCCTTTGCATTCCTAAAACCAGAGAGTAACCTGTGAAATTAAAAGAATCTAATGTAAATTTGGGCTCTTTCTTGAGTTTTTGTATCATTGCATTTCATTAAATTGTAACAATTTAATCTCTAATAGTTTTGTCAAGAAAAATAAAAATTACTCTAACGCACCATGAGATCACAAAAGGTACTACTCCAATGATGATCGATGTATTTGAGGGCATCAAGAAGAGTTTTCATATTGTCATAATTTTCAATCAGTTGGATAGAATAACTAACCAACTGGAACAGAACCAAGAAAATTATCATTGTGTGAGAGTACAGCTTTGAGATTTCTATTTGATGAGTCTATAAATAGTCCTTACATTCAGATAATTTATACCAACTCCTAAGCTTCAATCAAACCCTTAATCTCCGAACAATACCCCGAAGATGAATTTTCATGAAGAGAAATGAACTGCTTAAATTCATGATCCCTATCTTTGTACCAGACCAGTAAAATGTTCCTGGTGCCATAAATTGCTCTCTCTAAGACGAGAGGCCAAGAAGCTGGGAAGATTCTTTTGATAGTCCTAAATCTCTTATGAGATGACTGAGTTGTGATTGTGTCAATGATTTTGGCTCATTGAAACCAGATGAAGGTAGAATGAACGCTTCGGAGTTATCCTCATTGTTTATCTCATCAAGTCACTAACATTATAAGATTCAAGCTTGAGGTACTTGAACTAGAATACCTGGTCCAACAGGATTGGTTTTATAGCAGAGAGCATGTCTGGGTATTTAACATTGTACTTGTTTTTATTGTTAATTCCTGAAACAACAGATAGACATTTATTAAATTTGGAGAGGCATGAATGTTCTGAAATTGTGTATGTGCGTGTTTGCAGACTAAAATAGCTTTCCTCCAATTTACTTACCTTGTAAGTTTATCATGCAAAAGTAGCAATCCGTTACATGATCCTTTCCTTCCCTCCTTACCATAGGTATACCAAAAGGTAATGCCTTCACATTTCCCTTACTCTATCGTCTTAAATATTCAGCACATGTTAGGCAGGATATGTGAAAAGCAAAGTCTTTATCTTGATCGCCCAACTTAAGGTCAAAATAGGCATGGCAGCACCTTTACAAATGATGTATTGCTAGATTGTTGCCCAGCCAACACAACTTTGCTACATATGTAGCAAAATCTATTTGGGTTATTTTCCATCTTCTATTCATGATAAATTTTTTTAAACTAATAAATAGCTATGTAGTATAAATTTGCTTAGACTCAAAATAGATAATTAATGTCAAGGGTTAACTATCCTACAAATAGCTATAATAATCTTAATAATAGTTTTTGAACTAATAAATAGTTATAATAACAATCTTATAACACAATTCCCTGTTAACCTTTTAATAAAAAAAAATAGAATTATGTAAAAAGATTTTCTTAAAAGATAAAGTTATTACAGCGTTAGAGCAAAAATCAGTATTAAAAAAGGTGAAAAAAATGCATTAAAATAAAACACGATGTAGGGGAAAACTAGACGTGATGTGCAAAAACGAATTACAGATTTGATTCAGCTTGAAAAATTGATATATAAAATCATTTAAAATATATCATCAAAAATGTCTCAGACCAGTATTATTATTATTATTATTATTATTATTATTATTATTATTATTATTATTATTATTATTATTATTATTATTATTATTTTATTATTTTTATTCTTATTCAACTATTATTATTATTATTATTATTATTATTATTATTATTATTATTATTATTATTATTATTATTATTATTATTATTATTATTATTATTATTATTATTATTATTATATTATTATTATTATATTAATTATATTATTAAAGTTTTATGGAATATCTAAAATACAAAAAGTATCATGTTGAATATCGAAATAAGCTTTATTATATTATTTTAATAATATTATTATTATTATTATTATTGATTATTATTATTATTATTATTATTAATTATTCATATTATTATTATTATTAATTATTATTAAGAGTATATTATAATATTCTTATTATTATCAATATTTTATTAAATATTATTATTATAATTATTATTATTATTATGATTATTATTATAAATTATTATCAAATATTATTAATATTATTATTAGTATTACTTTAATTATTATTAATATCAATATTATTATTATTATTATCAATATTATTATTACAATATTATTATTAATGTAATATTATTATTATTATTATTATTATTATTATTATTATTATTATTATTATTATTATTATTATTATTATTATTATTATTATTATTATTATTATTATTATTATTATTATTATTATCTTATTATTATTATTATCTTATTATTATTATTATTATTATTGTTAGAAATATTATTATTAATTATTCATAT